>APFE030049592.1:131495-194556 GCA_000404065.3 Pinus taeda | reverse complement strand
CTTGTAAGGATTCTGGACACCACATATCTCCACAATGGTATGATATTGTCCACTTTGGGCCTAAGCCCTCATGGATTTGCTTTTGGACTTACCCCAAAAGGCCTCATACCAATGGAGATATTTGTCCATCCTTATATACCCATGATCCTCCCCTCTTCTAGTCAATGTGGGACTATTGGTCGTATACCCAACACTAATGTCACTGGCAATGTGGAAATGGAGGCCACCAAAGGAGAGGCAAATGGAACCCATCCTCGAGGGGCAACCAATTGCACTCCGCTATGACCCCTGGAAGGCATCAGGAGACCCTAACAAAAAGGAGATCTATGAGATAACCTTCAGGGACTCGTATGAGCAGATGTTGCCCACTGTCAGGTCGAAAGAGAGGATACCGAAGGCTCTGTTAGACAATTCCTCAGAAGACATTTGATTTGGTGATTACCACCCACATACATACCTGGGGCCAAGATGTGCCTATCCTCAAACGTTTAACATGATACCTCTGAGGTTTTTCCTAACTAAGGAAGCGCTACACAAAGAAGTGGGCTCATGGCTGGGAGTGGCCTGCGAGATCACAGAAGGCAGGCAAAAGTACCTTTTTAGAGTGCTGACTCTGTAGGGGCAAGGAAAAGATAGGGCTAAGAGCAACAGGAAATGGCCAACCAAGGAAGAAATCGAGCCAATGGTGCTCTAGATAGAAGAAAAGATGTTCAAGCTCTGACGAATAATCGCAAACTTTGGGTCAGGTGAGAGCAACTACCTCGCCATATTTCAGAGCTCCACCATGTTTACACCGATCATCACGATGCCGCTAGCCATGAAGCTCCCAATAGGTGTAGTACAAACCCCCTCTCAGCCCACGATCCCCAAGACCAAGAAAAAGCAAGTCTCTTGAACCCCAACTATCAAGAAACCAAAAGTTAATCTCCCAGCTATGATAGTCAACCTCACTGTGGAGATCAAGCAATCAATCCCCGCGACCACCATCATTGAATAGATCCCCACCTCCACCACATTACCCGAGTCGAGGGAGTCATCCATGCACACCGCATCAACCTCCACAACTTTATCTGAAACCCTTCAGCCTGGCTGACGAGGGATGACTATGGAAGCAGAAGTCCAATCAGCACGACAGACATAGGACACTGCTCATACCACCGAGACAAAACCTATAGAAATCACCACATTACTGATGCTTGGGTCAGAGACACCAAAGGGGGGAAACTTAGAGTCTACTCTACAGAGGGGGAGGGTTGAGTCGTACCTGCCACCCTTCCCTATAAGTCTCTCAGTCCGCCTAATTCCCAGCATCATTCCACCCACTCCACAGTTCACCCCACCATCACAGTAATCCCATTCACCCGCCTCCCATTCCAACAAATCCATTGCCAACGGCCTACACCTACAGTAGCAGTTCCTAGAACCTAACACAATGCAGGTCGAGACACTCCAACACTAGTCGTCGGCCCAATTGTTTTCGTTTATTCAGTAGGCAACACATAGAGCTAAAGGGCTCCATGAAGACCTAGCCCAAGATCATGAACAACAAGTGAAATAATTGTAGAATTGAGGCTTTTGTGATCCATCATATTTATAAGAAGCGTTTTGGCGTAAATCACATATAGAAAGACCTTTGTCGACGCGTTTCGAACCAACTAGTGTGGTTCATCGTCAGGACAAGTTGCAGAAACAGATCCAGCTTAGCATGTTAAATAGTCTGAGCAGAGACTCCAACAGCTAAATTTGAATAACGGCTAATTTTGACTATAGGACGTAGGTCAAATTTATATTTGTTAATTTAATATTATTATTATTTTAATGTTATTATATTTTTTAATATTAATATTATTAATTATTTTATTTAGGGATAAGTAAATTACGGTAAAAATAATATATAATTTTAATGGTAAGTTTAAAACGGTAATATACTTTCAATTTATTAAATATTTCTATATATATATATTATTAGGTTTGTTAACGTAAAAGTTAAGATTACAAATCTTGAATGGTTTATTTTAAGAAAGGTAAGTTTAATTTGTTATAAGATTATTATTTAATTAATTATTATTAATATATATCCATTTTTATTTGTTGATAATTATTTAAATTTATTAATTATTAATGATATTAGAATATCAAAAAAAACTAAAAATAAAAATATAAATATAAATAAATAAATAAAATGAAATAGAGCCCAAAATAAATAATAAATAATAATTAAATAAGCCAATCATAATAACATATAATATACTTAAATAATAAATCTAATTGAGAATAAAGCTGGTAAGGTCCACATCATTGAAAAAATAATTAAATAAAATCAAATTAAATTAATAACTAAAATTAATATATCATATATATATATATATATATATATATATAATATATAATATATATCTATATATATATATATATATTTATATCAGAGATATAGATATCTCTATCTATATAATATATATTAATATTTATATATATAATATATATATATGAAACTAAAATCTACATCCTAAAAATAAAGTAATAATACTAATAATAGTAATCATAAAAACAAATAAAAGAGGAAATAAATATAAGAATATAAAATTGCTAATGATATATATCCAAATATAAATTTATATATTAGATAAGATCATACTTAATACAATCCCTAAGGAAATAAAATCAACCGAGAAGAGCGACAAAGAGACACAGGAGGCAGAGGACGGGAGAAAATCCAAAAGTAAACCCAATATCAAAAATGAAGAAACGAAAGGCACGAGGGGGAACGATGAAAGCACCCCAAACAAACAAGGGGGGTGGGGTGGGGGGGAAGGGGAAGAAGCACTAAGAAGAAAGGGCAGGATCCAACATCTACTCAACTTCCAGCCATCATCTCTATTAAGATTGTTAGGCCTTCTTTCAATTTCAATCGCTTCGCTCAATTTACGATGATGGAATTGAGCAACTTTGGCAATAACTTTGGCCTCCTCTATATAGACATGATGCCTGGTCTTGTCCACATGCTCTGCTAAGGCTGAAGATTTTGTTCTTCCATGCCTCAGGTCAGCTGCATGTTCGCAAATTCTCTGCTGGATGGAGCGCCCTGTTTCCCCGATATAGGGTGTCCCACATGAATAAGGGATCAAATAAACACCCTTCATGTCTTTAGGGTTAACAGGATATTTCACCAACCGAAGGGAATTACGTATGGTTCTGAGGGGCCTGAAGGTTGAGGGAATATCAAACCTCCTAAGGATTCGAGCAATCTTGTCCGTGGTCCCTTGGACATAAGGAAGATGGACACCTAGACGGCGCTCCTTAGGTTCTTTCTTAATTAACGCATTTCTAGAGGCTTTAAGGAAAGCCTTCCGACCTAGGCGCGTACTATATCCATTTTCCACAAAGACATCAAGGAGATGGGATCTCTCTTTATCCAAGCTCTCATTATCCGAAAGCCTAAGGGCATGAGTCGACAGGGTGTTAAGAACACCCATATTCTGAGCCGGGAAATGATGGGAATCGGCATGAAGATACTTCTTAGTGTGCGTTGTCGCAAGTGATCACGCTCGTCAGTCACCATTTGCAAGTGAAGTAGTTGCAAATGGTGACCGACGAGCTTGATCACTTGCGACAAGAAAACTTTGGATTGTAGGTCCAGGTTGACTAGGTCACACAACAATTTAGATCATTATGGCCAACCATCATCGAGGCAAATGTCGAAGTACCAGCAAACATGGATAATTGCACATAGGTCAGATGCCATGTCCACATCCAGGAGGCATGCTCGTGCTTGGAATCCAACAACGCTGAGATGAAGAGAAAATTGGAGACGGTGAGATATGCATTACCAGATCCAGTAGTAATTTGTGCAAGGACGGTCGAGGGGAAGGTCAGGGAGGTGGAAGACAACAAACAAGCCTTAGCCGATGCCCTTGCTGATGGATATGCCCTGAGGAACAAGGTCCATGACTGGTCTGGTAGCCTAGCAATGAAGAACCACTTGGTCTACCCCCTTCGAGAGCAAATACAGACTCTATTTTCCATCACGAAAGACTGAACAGACCTCACCAAGCTGTAGAAAATCAATGATCAAATGGACACCCTCCAAGCTTAGGTTGATAGGATAGAGGAGAGTCCTTGCGGATGAAGAAGATCATCAGGGATCTGCAGCCACCAGTATGAGTGAAGGTGTTACTTCTGAAGGAGGTGTGCAACTCCAACGGGCAATAATGGACCGACATCAAAAGCCAACAGCCAACTAAACTGATGTCACACTCAACCGAAATGTTTACTCAGGCTGCCGATGCAATTCTCACCCGATGGGACACTACCATTAAAAATTACACAATGTTTAGGCAGCAGAAAATGGTCTCTATCCTAGAGTTAGAGTCTTCATTTGGGACAGGGGAACTGCAGGAGCAAGAAGGCACAACAAAAGGATATTCGACCCCGCAAGAAATGTTCGAAGCAGAAGAAGCACTTGCATAGCCGACTGCAGAACCAACATAGGCAATAACGTAGCCACCACCTACAGGATCAGAAGGACCGACAAAGGATGAAATGACTTGACTCGAGGATGAGTCAAGGAATTATGTTCGAGGCCTGTTGGGGCCTTCGTTTAAATTTTGGAAAGGGTTTGACCTATTTTGATTGACCAAGGGATGAGAAGGAAACGGGTGGCAACAACGGTTGGTTGGCACAACAAGTAGTTGAGCAAGAGTTGTGGCAAGGTGGCAATGGGAGGCAAAGTCAACCGAGGGGGTGGGAAGGTGCAGAAGCAGCCGAGGGGAAGAACTGGCAGTCCAAGTAATAGAGAAGGGATATAGAAAGAGAAGACCAAGAAAGGAGTGGCGTTAGAATCAGCAAGGTTAAGGAAGGGTGACAGGGATTTTGGTTGCGGCCGATGGAAGGGAAGATCACAGGAGCCGAGAAGACCTGATCCGTGGAGTTTCACAGTACCCACAGGACTGACCCAGGTATTTTATGTAGTTGTTTACGGTGAAAGCGGAGTGATGTTGTAATAGTTAACTGTTATGATTAATATAAAGATTTCCTAAGATCAGTTGTGGTTTATTATGTATCCGGCCCCATGTATGAGGGATCTTTAAACTTTTTTTGAATGACTTAACAATTGCATGTAATCAGTAGTTTGTGTAACATCATGAGTATGTTGTTATCTCTGCATTTTATGTAATGTATTCATGTATTGATTGAAATCAACTTGGTTAAGCCTTTCATGACTCCATTCTAAATCCTTCTCCCTTTTAGTCACGATGCCCCTTGGGTGAGACTCCTTGCCCTTTGTGGTAAGGTGAAAATGTTGGTGTTGTCCTAGACTACAACAGACCACTATTGGCCTCCTATGCATGAACCGAGAGTCTTCCCCCTAATGACTCTCGCGAGCCAACAATCTTTCCTGTAGAATGTGAAATTCAATCTCTCAAATTAGTAGTCCAGCTTCTTCCAAAAACTTCAAGTCTTGAAGAACGCCTCATTTATTTGGAACATCTCAATGAGTAGTGTCAGGATGTAGCTACAATGAATGAAGCACATAAGAAAAGAGTAAAATAACAATATGATAAAACTATGCGACCTAGGGTTTTATCTAAAGGTGACCTTGTTTTAGTCTATGACCAAGACAAAGATAACTTGGGGGTAGGAAAGTTTGAACCTATGTGGTATGGTCCTTATATCGTTAAGAAGGTCTTAAGAAGGGTGCATATAAATTGGTTGAATTTGAAGAAAATGTGTTGTTAGAGCCCAAAAATGGGCTCTATCTCAAGAAGTATTATCCCTAGGTTCTTGCCTAGCATGTGCTTTGTTTCGTAAATATTGTACATAGTCTTTTATTTCTTTCTGTGGTTCTTGTGGTGATGATGATATTTTTGATATTATTTGGCACATTTGGATGGGTGATTTGGTGTATTTGGGATTTTTCAATAGTGCTAGTAGACATACATGGAATTTAGCTTTCGTTGATTTGGTGATATATTATCCATTTGTTCATTTGTTAGTCTCAAGAGGCATATGTATTGGTCCTGCTTCTAATAATATAGCTAAATACAATGTCATGATTAATTTACTATATGAAGAGAATCATTAATATTTTATTCAGATTCACAACTAGTTTTGTCTCAATTGAATAACATTTATCATGTGAGAGATCCTTTATTACATTGCCAATTTTTGAGAGTGAGATTATTGCAAAGATCATTCAAATTTATTACTTTCATTCATATTCCATGATCAGATAATGCATTTGCTAATTTTATATAGACTAATCAAGCATTGGATTGGCACATTAATCATTCATCACATTAAAATAAACAATATCACAAAATCATTGTATATATGATCATATCATCATGAAGTCTATGTATATAGATAGATAGAGTATGTTAAAATATTACAAAATGTGGACAAATGTCCTACAAAATTAGGGCTTAAGCTCGATCATGTCCATAATAAAAAATACTAGTCATCTAAAATCTAAATATGTGGGCCCTACCCTGGATGAGCATCTCGGAAAAAGACAATGACATTAACCACTCATCAGAAGAGTTGCACCCACTCTCATGGTACTCTAATCACTCATTTCTGCATAGCCTTAGGAATATCTTCCACTGCTGCCATGGGCACCCGATGAGTCAGACTCTCCAAGTTTCTTTGAAACACATGAAGAACTCTCTCAAACTCAAATGCTGCTCTCTTTGCATCTTTGTTGCAATGCCTATGCCTTGGTGGACCCTTAGGTCTCACTGGTCCAACATCAATGTCATGATCATTTTAATATTTTAAGATTTTTCTTTCATGAAAAAATATCTTTGAATTTCTTGAGATTACATTTTAAAAGTCGAAAAAAAATTTAATAAGTTGATTTTCTTTTTCTTTTTTTACCTATGTCACCCCATGTAGCTCGTGGTGGAAGTGCTAGCTTCAGGTCATCTCTTAAATCCACACTTTCTTAGGGGTAGTCATCCATGGCCACAAATTATTGCTCCCACTAGTGGAAGAACTCATCATCGAAGGTCCCCCGAGTGACTTCGCCTCCGCCAAGTCGCTTCATCAGATCCGCCCATCTAGGCATCCTAAGATCATGAGGACTGTCGATTGATGTAGCTACTATGGGTCTTAGCGCCATAATCCTCTTAAAGAAGAACATGCAAAGGATATTTCCAAATCTGAAGTTCTTCATTTTCCCCCGTCTAATTGAAGACAATTGTTTCTTCATGTTGATCAAAATCATTATGCACAAATCATAAATAGTCGATCTCAGGAATTCTATTGCCAAGAACATAGCAGGTTGGGAAGCCTGATGTAGTGAGTTTGAACTTGATAATTTGGAAATAGTAAAAAGGATGATCTTGATCGGTAAATTTGTGATTGCCTTGGTTGGATCCTGTGATCCAACTTTTCAAGTATTTTCTTCATAGTACATGGAAATGTAATCCTCGATGTTAAGGCCTCCATGGGATTTTCCTTTCATATCAACTACTTCCTCCCTTCAGGAAATCCCTGTTATGAAGTATATGTCCTCTACTTTGATCTATAAAGGTGTATCATCTATGGTAAACTTCCCTGCTCTACATCCCAATAATGAATCAACATTTCTAGCAGTCGAGTTTGTGTCTTCATATTGGGAATCATGAATAATTTAAGTAAACCACAATTTTCAAGGCATCCAACAATTATTGATCTTGTATTATTGCATTGTCCACATCTATGTGCTCTCTCTCTCTCCAAATAATACACATCCTACAAAATTAAAAGAATTTATCCATTAGAATTTGATATTTTCATTCTTCTCTACGTGTCCACTAGTTTTCTAAAGAAAAGTCACGTGTGTACAAAACTTTTGCTCTAAAAATCCATGTGGAGGGCTTTCCATACGTGGATTTCATGATATTGACCCGTATATACGCCAAGAAGAATTAAAAATAAAAAATATACCTTTAAAATCTGGATAAAATCTTGAAATCTTGAATAAATTGAACAAGTTTAAGGGATAGAATTACTTGGAGACCATAGGTGTTGAGTTTGTTGGACGATTTGATCGATCTGGTTTGCCAAACTGTACTCAAATATCTCTCCTCTCAACACTTGAATGGAAAAATGAAAATGAATTTGGGTGAGTTTGAAAAGCCTTTTTATAGCCAAATTTTGAAAAACCACTTTTCTAAAGTTAAAATTTTTTATTTCTTTTATTTTATGAACTTTTGACTTTTTGCTTGATGTGTTGGGAAAGGTTGTTGTTTAGGACATTAAAGATGTAGTGATGTTTTTTCACTACTTCGACTCCACGATCGCTAACCTATCATGGTAAGTATCCTTTTCTAATATGGCATATAGGTTAAGACATATCACTTTTCCGTTGCATTATGCATATTTACCTCATACTACGATATTTAGCCATAAGTTTGATCCCATTATGTTGCGATTTTTAAACCACTTTCACTCGTTGTCTTATAAATTCATAACATAGTGGTAGAGCCTTTCCTCCCATGGGCTTCCTAGTTATATCCTTGCTAACATATGTCTCCTGTGCTGCAAGTATTGTGTAGGCCATGAGTCCTCTTTAGTCATGCCATGACTTTGCATTGAAGCCCCATTTTTCTTCTTCTTTGTTATTTTCTGAATTTATACCCTAGAGGCTCCCATGTGTTAAGTTGTACTCCTACATTGAATTTTGACTAATTGTACCTCTTTTTGCCTTAAGACAACTTCACTTGGACTCGTGAATAAGCCACTTTTGACCATGAATTTTTGTAATTTCAAATCATGCATTCATTACCCTTTACGACTTGACACCTATTTTTCCATGGAAAAAACATTGCCCCAAGTGTTGATGACCGGCATCTGCCACCTTGCATTGAGCATTGGATTGTTATAGTCCCAGGAACTAGTGCATTCTCCTTTAACACTTGTTCTTTCCAATGTACTATAGGAATTCTTTTATTCCTTTTCAGGCTTTAAATATGAAAAAGACAAAAAAATCAAATAATCCAAAAAAGAGCGAGAATAAGAAAATTTCTTCATCCTTGGATGACAGCTAGAGTTAGTTGTGTTGTCCTTGAACAGATCACTTAAAATCAGTATTTCCTCCATTGGGATGGGACTTAGTCTAACTTTAGGGAAGCCATAACCTTACCTGTGAGTAAGTCCTCCTCCGGTTGGTTATTGCTTCCAATCATATGAAGAGTTTGTTAATGCCTTCTGCATTGCAAACTTATACAAAGTTATTTTATGCTACCATAAATTCACATTAATTTGTGCTTTTTTTCAAGGGAATTAAACCAATTGTCAGTCATTCTACGATTTCTGTTGAATCATTTCTATTGGTCATACCTGATCTGTCAAGTTATCATCAGTATCACATCAGTTATTTGTTCCTTTACTTGTGCTAGTTAAGGAGGTCCCTATTGACTTCTTGTTGGAGGGTTTTCTCTTATCGAATTCAAAAAATTTCTTTGAGATTAATCCTAGAGTTGCACGCTAGCCCTATTTACATCATTGATAGGTGACGTTGTGCTCAACATTGATCAGTATCATGGGTCTTTGACTGAGTGGTTTCCCTTGTGTTCAATGCCAGCTTACATTATCACACACTAGGATTCATGAAGTACCTTGGTTTCCATTTGACCTTATTGGTGGATTCCTCTCCTCTGTGCCAACTTTCATTATTGGTTGGTTCAGAGGATTTATATTGTGCGCTAGCCACATATTATGTACACCAGAGTTACTTCATCTCTCTTCATCTGAGTTAGTCCAAATTATTGGCCTGCGGGTTACACTAACACTGGTTGATGTGGGATGCTGGTGAGCTCTACTATTGTAGTAATGATGCTGCAATTCTCGGGACTCCCTTCTTTACTTTTATCAACCCGGTAGTTCGTAACAAACTTGGAAGCGACAGTGCTATATGCACAAGTACTAGCTCTTACTGCAGGCTGTCACTTGATCAACTGGCACAAGTTCGCTAGGAGCTTAAGCCAACTTCGATGAGTTCTCAGAAGAAGCTTTTAACTGTGATGGATGAAAGCTAACTCAAAAGAGGCTAGTCTACTTGCAGAAAGGAGATAAAAGTTGAAAGGAAATGCAAACCCTAGCAAACCCTAGTTCTATTGACTAACCCTATTTGTGCAAGAAAAAAGTTGTAAACTACTGAAATGGATGCCATTGACTCTTGAAAATGTAAAATGCATGTGTTTAAGCTACTTTTGAAGGAAAATATGGAAAAATCATCTTTTTGTATTTTTGAGCAATTTTATGCAGAATTATTATGCTTGTGTTAAAAATATTTGTGACTGTGCAGAGGATTAGAGGAGAAAAGAAATGGAGTGGCTGATAGCAGGAGGTTGAGAAGGTGTGGAGAGGACCTAAGGAGTCCTTATCACCCTTATGGATATTTCCACCGCACTCAGATCTCAAAAAATCACTTGCGTGAACTTCTACAGGAGACTACAGGGGATCTACAGGAAATTCTACAGGAAGTTCTACAGGAATAGGCCGAAAGTGGTTTTTAGAGGGTTGATGGTGGAAAAATGGTGGGAAAGTGGAAATGAAGGGTGGATAGGCATGTTAAGGGATATAGGACCTGGTAAATGAAGCTCAGGAGTGATGAATTGGTTGGATTTTTTCAAAGATGAAGGAAGCAATGTTGCCTAAAATTGTAGAAATTAGGGTGAGTTGGGGAAGTGTGGTGAATGAGGGAAAGAAATCTTGAACGGAGGATTGGAGTAGGTTGTATGATGGAGGTAGGATAGGATGGAGTGTCTTACAGGTTTTCTGCACACTACCTTCCAAAACTGATCCAAGCAAAGACTAAAAAAATAGAGATTTATCTATTTTGACCTAATATGACCTAAAAAACAGAAACATGATGAACATAAGTTTATAGACAGGACATTATGCAAGAAATCTATGGAAACTGAGCAAGGATAGGTCTAAATATGAAAACACAACTGACAACAACTTTTCCAACTTAAAATGTAACACTATCAATTGCATTGGAAGGCAAAAACAGTGTTTTTGTGGCAGTAAGTATGCCTTGGTCTCAGTTGTCGATCTTTTCTTGTTACCAAACTGTCAAATCAACCTGAAGCATGAACAATTATCTTAATCATAAAAAACAACCTAATTAACAAAGCAAGATTTAACCTATATAATAGAAATTATCCCATGAATGCAGTAAAAACACATAAAAGTACACAAAGGAGGTACTGGGCACTTGGGTTGGGCCCAACCCCAAGAACTATAGCCTCCTAAGAAAGAGAAGATTTGGTTCAAAGCTGGATTCATCTTCATTTATCAAAAATAATAGTTACATCACAAAATTGTCTGCAAGAAGAAGCTCGAAAATGTGCTGATTACAAGGCTGCACTAAAATGTGAAAATAGACTATCAAAGGGCTAAACTACTAACTAAAATATAACTAACAAAACTGAGGCCCTAAGCCTTCTTATTTATACAAATGGGGACCTCCAACAGTCCTCCTAAAATCAGGAAACTCAGCTTCCTGGAACTGAAGATAACAATAGTCCTACTTTACTTGCTTGGCTTCCCCTTGGCTTTGTGCTTCGAGTTTTTGATGAGGAATTTGAGGTAAGGGCTCATAAATGAAGGGGACACCCTCCTACAAATCCTCTCCCTTGTTCTTCCACGAATTTGGCTGCAAATGCTCATCAAACCTTTGATTTTGTCTCAAAATTGACCAAAAATCTGCGTAAAGCACACATTAGACTTTTTGGCATAATGACTAACCCAATTCACTCTATTAGCATAAATATAATAAAATACCTACAATAAACTAATGAGAATGGTGGACTAAGTCGAATTAAGAAGTAAAATGAGCCGATATAATTACGCATTTCTGGGGCTCATCATCACCCCCGTACTGAAGCTGTTGCGCATCCCCTAAGAAACTAATCTATCTCTTCATCTTTGATGGCCCTAGTGGCCTCCCTCTCATCCCAAGCTTCTGATGTGATCTAATCATGTGTGCCATAAAATTCTGCCTTCTTGTCCATGTCCTTCCACTGCCCCTCCTATTCTGCTTGTTTGAATTCTTGTGCTTTTCCTGGCCTTGAAATACATGGAGGCCTGCCTTTTTCTTTTCTTTGTTTTTCCTTCTGTTTGAATGTCTGGTGCTTCCTCATTATTGCTATTCTCAATTCCTTCGTTTTTCTCCTCCTCATCACTATTGGATGGGCTGATGTCCTCAGTCAAAGTTTTGATGTCATCATCCTTGAACATATTTCTGAAAATTTCCCAAGCTATGGGGATAATATATGTGTGTAAGGCATCTTCCACCAACATTTTGATGGGCTCATGGTGGGCCAACTGATCTGGGACCCCTGCATTTAGCTTTGTACCACATTCAATTAAAGACTAAAGGAGGAAATATGGGATGCTCAATTTTCTAGCTAGAGGCAAGTCCATCCCATACCTCAATTCATGTAACAACGTAAAATGATAACCATAATGATGTTGAACCTCCCTTCACATGTGATATACTTCATTATTTGGTAACTGACTTCACTCCAGAGAGGAGGCAAGCTTGTCCTTCTGACCCCATTTTTATATTCTACAGGATGCTCCTCAGGCAGAAAAAATGTCTTCTTAGCAACTTGTCCCAATGATTTCTCCTCTTTGCTCCAAGGGAGCCCTAATGGGAGATCGATAATTCTACTGATGAAATCAGGTGTAAGTTCTAGGGTCAAACCCCTAAAACTTACTGTGGCATGTGTCTTCGAATGTGGTCTTAGGGAAATCAAAATCTCTTCAGTCACCTCCTCATCATAACCCTGAATTCTGTCAAAGAAGGATATCTAGTTTGCCCTGGTGAAAAGGTCCACCACCTCAAGGTGCTTATACAATTTCCTAGAGTTTAAAGGTTCTTTTCTCATGAATCCTCCTGGCATGGTGTTGAGTTCTTCTTTTTGTGTTTTAACCAGAAATGAAAATGGTCAGGTGAAAAAAATAGACAATCACTAAAATAGAGGATAGCTGAATCCAGGTTTTTTCTTGAAATCAAAGAAGGGATTTCCCTTGTGCTTCTCCTTACAACATCAACTTGCAATAATTCCCCTATTTTAAACTACTGTCACCCTGAATTTGACTTTCTGTTTTTGAAAAGAATTTTTTTTTCTCTACAGAACAGAGGATAAGTACATAGGTTCTTTTCAGCAAGTAGATATATATGCAAATTCATTTTTTCACATAGGCTAGTTTCTACGATTGCACGTATTTTTCTTACAGTAGAATTTGAGAAAGAAGGAGGCATATTTCGAATGCAAAGAAGAAAAGAGAGAACTGTGTAGAACTCAGGGAAAATATGCAAGCAGACTTTTAAGCTTCACTCTCCTTTTTTCAATCCACTGTCGTGTTTTTAATTCACCACCTTATTCAAATAAGTCATATGTAGAGAGGTTTCCCGAGCCTACCTTCTTTCAAGCTCAAAATTTGACAAAAATATTTTATTTTTCTTTTGCAGAGTTGTTGTCTGCCCTTCCTGTAGAAATCTTTCTGTAGACGGTGTTCCTGCTCCTGTAGACTATGTTTTCCATTCTTGTAGAACCCGATAAGTAGAAGGGTTTTGAAAAATGGCAGAGAACAACCGGGTCACTACTATGGAGGTGGTAAGAGATTTCTGCAACTATGGGGATGATGGTAAAATGGAAACAAAGGCAGTGAGAATATTTCAAAGATGAGTTCTTACGACTATTTATGGAGACTTCCGTTGATGAAGGGTGAGCTGGCCAAGTGCACGTTGGCCCCATGCAGACTGTTGGACCCCATTGTAGTGTTATTATGAAATTGCATGTTCTTTGCCTGTTAATCACTTGACATTAGTTGCGCTGGAGTTCAAAACATCTGCCACTACCTATTTTTTAAATTCCCCATGAGTTGAGTATACACATGTGCTGGGAGATCTTCGGATGAATGCAATCGAACCAGCTGAGGGTGTCCAGTTAATTGGCCACCTTTTTGGCTTAATCCAACCATTTTATTTGTTTATGAAGTTTAGAATCATACAGATGCAAATAGATGAACTAGTTTAGACACTTACCTGTAAGTCGACATGTTGCTTGGTTCTTTTGCTACTGCATGCTCATATTCAATTGCTGCATGCATCCCTTCTGCTATATGCTTTTTTCTATCTAACGTGTGGCTATTTTTCTTGTGTAGGTATCCTCTGGCTGGATTTGATCTTTAGGAGTCTGCTTCAACCTTTATATTTGCACCCTCATGCTACTGATGCTGGGTTTTTGCAGGACAATGACTTGTTTTGTCCATAGCTCCCAAACGGTAGACTGGATTGACTTGAAATTTTCTGAGCATGTTTCCATCATCATTATGCACCTCCCATAAAAAATTGTGGTCAATGGATGCACGAATTTTGAGAAAAACGGAAAATGGATGAAGGTGACGGAGGTCAATTTCTTGGAAACCATGTACTAGAATTGGCTGAAATTGCTTGGGTAGGTTACTATCACCCATATACATCTCGCCATGAAACAGGTTTTTAAATGGATGGACGGATATGGAGAAAAAGAAAAAATGGCTGAAGGTGATGGAGGTTGATTTCTTGGAAACCGTGCTCTAGAAATGGCTGAAATTGCTTGGGCATGTTTCCATCATCCTTATACAATTCCCCATGAAACAGTTTTTTAAATGGATGCATGGTTTTCAAGCTAGGGAAAAAAACAAATTTCTACTCTATGTATTTTTGTATCAGAGCATTTTGCAGTTTTTTTTGGACAGTAAGAAAAATGAGCTTGGGGTGTGATGCAGGCATGGAAATGATGGAAGAGGGGTTCGAAGACTGTAGGAGGATTTATAAACCCTTTATGAAGCTTCCCTGTTCCTCAAACTGATTTTGAAGTCCATTTCTAGCTTTCTGTAATTTCTACAAGATCCTCCTGTAGAAAACACAGTTTTCAGAAAAGAAGCACAGTGAGGTGGAAAGGATGTCAAGAATGATGGAGGAGGGTGTGGGAAGGTAGGATAGGTGTTGTTATTGATTTTAGAGCTTTCTTGGCACCTGTTGTTGCTTCCTGAAGTTCTCTTGCAGACTTGCAATACAACTGGAAATTCATTTTTCTTTTTTCTTTTTCCCTTTTTCTTTTGAAAACAACGAGGGTGCCTCAAGGAGGTTTTCACCCTAATTGCCTACCCTGGGAACCTCCAAGGGAAGTTTTCACCCAGGGATCTTATTCCCTTTTTATTTTCTCTTCTTTCTAACCCATTGAATTCCTCATGGAGGTTTTCAACTAATGAGCCAATCTGAGGCACCTCCGAGGAGGTTTTCACCTTAGATTTTTATTTTTCATTTTTTTTCCTTTTTCCTTTTTCCTTTTTTCTACCCTACCCTACTTGAAAAACAAAATCATTTTCAAGTATAAGAATACTTCCAATGGAGCCATGTGCACATCGAGATGAGAGACAAAATGATGTGGAGGCTTGAAATGCATGCTTTGACAGGTACCTGGATTTCAGAGACCAAATGATTTGACTTTGAAGGGATCAAGCATAGTTGAGGAAGAGAGTACTACTGCAACCTAATGACTGTTTGGAACCATATCTCGATATAGATGTGGTGTCCTTGGTCCCTTTGTTGATCTGGATCATTCTTCATGTCTTCTTCTACCATGACCTTCATAACTTCCTATTTTTGTTAATTCTTCTTTTGAATACATTGAGGATTTGATTGTAACCATGAGGGAGCTCTCTCAATCTCTAATTCTGTTGTCTTCTATTTATCAAGTGCAGCCCATGGTTCTTTGCTCTTCTTTTTTGCATCTTCTTCTGCTGGATGTGGTCCTTCAATGATATCAATAAGATCTCTTCCTTGCAATACTCTTCCTAAGCTATGGTGAATATCATTGAGCTCAAAAGGAGTTGTTTGGAAATGTTGCGCCTCAGCATTATAATTGGGTTGAGCTACTCCAATGTGTGGGTTTGGAAATGGTGGTATAGGTAGTTGAGTGGGGGTGTATATTGAGATGGATGTGGATGGGGTTGTTGTTGGGCAGGTGGTTTCCCATTATATACTTGCTGAGCCTACTTGTTATTTGGGTTCAGGTTTAGTTGAGCAGGCATTTGGGGCTGCCTTGGTGGAGCACGAGGCGATGGTTACGGTTGAGCAGGTGGTGGAGACAAAGGAGTGGGAGGAGAGTTGTACTAGGACCTCCACCCCTGATGAGGTGCATTCCACTGAGGCTATGGCTGAGCATAGGGATGAAATGGATGAGTAGCTGGTTGAGCATGATATTGAGATGGATATGATCAAGGAGGAGGTGTGGACTAGGAAGGATGAGTAGGGGGACCCCAAGAAGGCGTGGAAGTGGCTTGATAGGGGTTGTAATATGTCTGGGATGTCCCTTGCATTCCCTGCTGGTAAGGTCTGGGTCCATGTGGCCTCCTTTGGTTCATGAAATAGTGTGGTTCAGTGGCGCCTTTGGCCCTCTGATATGTAGCTTTAATTCTGGGCAAGGAAGGGCATTGATTCGTAGAATGGTCTTCTTCACAAACAAAACACACTTCTATGTAGTGCAATGGACATTCATTCCTTGGATGCTATCTAGTGCACTTGGGATAAAAGATGGCCAAAGCCCTCTCGGCGTCCTCTTGCTTCCTTTGGATCCACGAGGTATCCATTTGCATGGCAACAATCTATCTCATCTCGCTCTTAAAATCTTCCCACATGTTTCCAATTTCACCTTCAATGGATGAGTTGGAAGAAAAGGTATTACTCCCAACATTTCTGTTTTCATCCATTTGCTCCAAAGGAATGTTTTCTTCTACTTCTCCCCTGAAGGTTCTTCAAATATGTCTTGTTGTACACCTAAGGGTTTTTCTTAATCACAGCCATCAAAGAAGAGAGAAGGTTGGTTTGTGAAGTAGTGGGGGTGTTGTGCAAACATTCTTTTGAATTATCTCTACTCCTATAAGGAATGAAATGAAATCTTTTTGGTTGATTTTTTTTTCTCTGCTTATACCTGCAAAACTGAAATAGATTGAACTGAAACCAACTAAAATCTATCTTGCTGAAATGAAAATGCAGAATTGAAATGAAAGCAGGAAAGGACTAATCTATTTTGCTAAAATGAAATTGCAGAATTGGAATCAAAGCAGGAAATGCTAATCTACGCTTGCTGAAATGAGATTGCGGAATTGAAATGAAAGTAAGAAATGTTAATCTATGCTTGCTAAAATGAAATTGTGGAATTAAAATGAAAGCAAGAAATAGCTAATATATGCTTGCTGAAATGAAATTGCGAAATTGAAATGAAAGCAAGAAATGTCTAATTTACGCTTACTAAAATGAAAATTGCAGAATTTGAAATGAAATAAACTACTTAGCAGAATGTTGTAGAAAAATAATAGAAGAAAGCAGTGATCAAAAAGTACTCTGACGTTTCCCTGGCAATGGTGCCAAAAATATGGTGAGCTCTAGTATTGCAGCAATGATGCTGCAACTCCTGGAACTCCCTTCTTTACTTTTATCAACCCGGTAGCTCGTAACAAACTTGGAAGCGACGATGCTATATGCATAAGTACTAGCTCTTACTATAGGCTATCACTTGATTAGCTGGCACAAGTTCGCTAGGAGATTAAACCAACTTATATGAGTTCTCAGAAGAAGCTTTTAACTGTGATGGATGAAAGCTAACTCAAAAGAGGCTAGTCTACTTGTAGAAAGGAGATAAAATCTGAAAGGAAACACAAACCCTAGCAAACCCTAGTTTTATCGACTAACCCTATTTGTGCAAGAAAAGAGATGTAAACTATTGAAATGGATGCCATTGACTCTTGAAAAGGTAAAATGCATGTGTTTAAGCTACTTTTGAAGGAAAATATGGAAAAATCATCTTTTTGTATTTTTGAGCAATTTTATGTAGAATTATTATGCTTGTGTTTTAACTATTTGTGATTGTGCAGAGGTTTAGAGGCAAAAGGAAATGGAGTGGGTGTTTGTAGGAGGTTGGGAAGGTGTGGAGAGGACCTAAGGAGTCCCTCACACCCTTCTGGAGATTTCCACTGCACTTAGATCTCGAAAAATTGCTTGCGTGAACTTCTACAAGAGGCTGCAGGGGATCTATAGGAGATTCTACAAGAAGTTTTACAGGAACAGGCCAAATGTGGTTTTTAGAGGGTTGATGGTGGAAAAATGGTGGGAAAGTGGAAATGAAGGGTGTATAGGGATGTTAAGGGATCTAGGACCTTGTAAATGAAGCTCAGGAGTGATGAAGATAGTTGGATTTGTTCAAAGATGAAGGAAGTAATGTTGCATAAAACTATAGAAATTAGGGTGAGTTAGGAAAGTGTGGTGAATGAGGGAAAGAAATATTGAGTAGAAGACTAGAGTAGGTTGTATGATGGAGGTAGGATAGGCTGGAGTGTCTTACAGGTTTTTTGCACAC
Organism: Pinus taeda; assembly: GCA_000404065.3. Lineage (NCBI taxonomy): Eukaryota > Viridiplantae > Streptophyta > Pinopsida > Pinales > Pinaceae > Pinus > Pinus taeda. The sequence goes on along the minus strand of APFE030049592.1, from coordinate 176,152 downwards.
TACTTTCCAAAATTGATCCAAGCAAAGGCTAAAAAAATAGAGATTTATCTATTTTGACCTAATATGACCTAAAAACTAGAAACATGATGAACAGAAGTTTATAGACAGGAAATTATGCAAGAAAGCTATGGAAACTAAGTAAGAACAGGTCTAAATATGAAAACACAACTGATAGCAACTTTTCCAACTTAAAATATAACACTAGCAATTGTATTTGAAGCAAAAACAGTGTTTTTGTGGCAGCAAGTATGCCTTGGTCTCAGCTCATGGTCCCAAGGAGGGAGAAATGAGATTAAGGACTGCTTGATAGCCTCTTCATGGATCTTTTCCTGTTACCAAACTGTCAAATCAACCTAAAGCATGAACAACTATCTTAATCATAAAAGACAACGTAAGTAACAAAGCAAGATTTAACCTATATAACAGAAATTATCCTATGAATGCAGTAAAAACACATAAAAGCACACAAAGGAGGTACTGGGCACTTGGGTTGGGCCCAATCCCAAGAACTACAGCCTCCTAAGAAAGACTGAATCTGGTTCAAAGCTGGATTCATCTTCATTGATAAAAAACTAATAGTTACATCACAAAACTGTCTGCAAGAAGAAGCTCGAAAATGTGCTGATTACAACGATGAACTAAAGTGTGAAAATAGACTATCAAATGGCTAACCTACTGACTAAAATATAACTAAAAAAGCTGAGGCCCCAAGCCTTCTTATTTATACAAATGGGAACCTCCAACAGTCCTCCTAAAATGAAGGAACTCGGCTTCCTGGAACTAAAGATAACAACAGTCCTACTTTACTTGCTTAGCAACCCCTTGGCTTTGTGCTTCTATTTTTTGATGGAGAATTTGAGGTAAGGGCTCATAAATGAAGGGGACATGCTCCTACAAATCCTCTCCCTTGTTCTTCCATGAATTTGGCTGCCAAATGCTCATTAAACCTTTGATTTTGTCTCAAAATTGACCAAAAATCTGCATAAAGCACTCATGAGACTTTTTGGCATAATAAGTAACCCAATTCACTCTATTAGCATAAATATAATAAAAAACATGCAATAAAATAATGAGAATGGTGGATTAAGTTGAATTAAGAGGTAAAATGAGCCCATATAATTACCCATTTATGGGGCTCATCAAATGCCTTAATTCCTTCCTTCCAGTGGATCTTTTCCAAGCAAATCTAACTCATTCCTCTGGGAATAAAATATAGAGTCCTTTTTTCATTACCTTAGGGTTTCCAGTCATTAGTGGTAGACTCCTTCACTATCGACAGTGAGAATACACCAATGTCTCATGATTTATATATTCTTTCAAGTGTTCGACTTCAACACATTTATTCGCACTTGTTAGATTGTACTGGGGTACCTTGACACTCATTATCATTATTAATGAGTTGCCTTACATTTCTTAACGATATACATCAATGAACAGTAATCAAACGATTTCTCACATGGTCGAGTTCAGGTCATTTATTCCCATAGTGTAGAAATGTACCATCTTCGGTCGATGACGACCTTGGGTTGTGTCAGCATCTTGGTTCACTTGACAACTCCTTTAGTTTTCTGCTAGTGACACCTTTCACGTTATATGTTGTAGCTCTTCAGAGTAACATCCTATATGTTGGCACCCGAGTTTATGCAATACCACTATTCCACCTTTATGAATTGGAACTTTTATGAGGATCAATTATGCAATATCATTGATCATATAGTCTTCTTGAATCATTGATAGAATGATCTTCTATATGTGATATTGAGACATAGCTTCGCTATGTTCTTTTGCAGCTATGATCTGATGATCCATTATTTATTCTATAGCTCCTTTGTTCACTTATTTATAAATTATGGATCCACTTATACTTGATCAACGAACATTGTTTATTACTTGAGAGAGAATCTTTCTCTATAGTTATTATATTTAGGCCATCATGTACCCCTTCTGACATCGCATATTAGGGGACATATGTTATAGCATCATTTTCCACTTCTGTAGATTTTGATGCTCTTGTATGGCCTTAGGCAAAATTTTACCATGTAGACTTGATCCTTTATTAAAAAAAATATTTCAAATTCCATACATGACTTTTCCCATTCAAAAGCACGTATGTACGCAAGTTCTATAACTACATACCCATGTATACCTTTTGAAATATGAAAACATAAAATATTTGCTATTTTTCGGGTGCAGTTCACGGGTTTTACCAAGAGCCCACCTATAGGACCCTGTAGCACAACTAAATTAACTAATTTCAGGTGGTATATATACACAGCTTGGGTATGCCTAAAGGATATAAGAAAAAGGATATCAAAATTATAACCATTTTTTTACAGATCAAGTCTGATTTTCCCATGCCTCATCAACTCCCAGTCTCTATGGAAACCATTGCTTCCTTCGTAGAGATGTTCATCATCTTTTATAGCATATCCTTGCACTTGTTAGAGAGTTTTTCTTTGTGACTCGGGATGGACGATTCATAGGAAGGCTTTGTCGGTGCTTTGGCTTGGATCAAGTAGTACCTCTCCTGTACCTATTGTTGATTATAAATACAGAAGCTCGTGTCTTGTTCTTGATATGTTATTGTCCCATGAATAGTATTTTCTATAATTATATGTGATGATCTAACATGTATTTTATGTATGCACATTGAATTATATATCATTTATATGCTTCTCTGAATTGTTTTGCATGCCTTATTGATTCTTGAGGAAGTAAAGGGTTTGGATCCTACGGGAACATCTTCAAATGTAGGACCTCAAGGTAAGTCTCCAATTCCACATTTAATAATTCACATGTTTGGCATGCTTGCTTGAGTGCTTCTTGTTGATTTTCTTGTTCTACTCTCTTGAGTTTGCCAACCGTTACCTTAGGGAGCTTTTCCCACAAATAAAAAGCTACACAAGTAGACCTTATTTCTTTCTTCACTATGCTTCATCTCTTTCTCGCTCTAAATTTTCATCAGAATTATTGAAGAGAACAAATTAGTTGTGTGACTCAAATGAGGTCCAATACTTTTCCTTTGTTGTGAAATCTAGGAATTATGTGATTTAGATTATTCAATTTGATTTCTATTATCTTGAAGTTTACTTGTGAAATTATATGTTGATTATGCTAGTGTTCCTTTCATCAAATAAATTCCAACATGAATATCACAAAGACAAGAACACAATATGTAAGCGCATAGCTAGGGAAAAACCTTAAGAAGGAGAAAAATGACTTAAATCTTTCTCTAGTAGATGAAATCAGGTTGAGACACACTTGACCATTTGACTAAAGAAATAGACTTCAACAACTAGACCATTTCCTCCTACAATTGTCTCTTCAATCATGGTTCTTCGCTCCTTCTGTTTCAACTTCAAAATTTTGACCCTCCTTCTGCAATTGTCTCAACCATCATACTTATAAAATATTGACCTTCCAGCTTCAAAAAAATAAACCTTCCTTCTATAATAGTCACAACCCTTTCTGTAATCATCTCTGCAACAAGGAACTTCGGCCTCCCTGTAATTGTTTATGCAGTTCACATTTTTAGCTTCCTCTCTACAATAGTATTATAAGATTCTCTACTTCCTCTCTATAATAGTATTCTAATATTCTCTGCTTCCTCTCCATTTCTCAGTCTTGTAAGAGTTTCTCTTACTTCTTGAAGAAATTATTCACTTCTCTCCTTCAAATGGTGAAATAATAAGCTATTTATACTTATTGTCTACTGTGCATTTGAGCAGACTTGAACAATTTGACTTGAACCCGACTTGTAGACTTGTAATGAAGGCCGACTTGATTATATTTTATTTGTAGGCCAAATTTGAAAGATGAATGGTAATCCTTTTGGGAGAATGAACTCATTTGGTGGAGGAGATATTTGCACACAAAAACATTATTCCTTTCTTGACCTTAAAGAGCCCAAGAAGGGTCTCTTACAAAAATGACTTTAACTTTGTCTCAACAAAAATTTGGTTTCACAATGCCCAAAAAATGTATTTGAAGGAACACATTTAAGAAATTTTATTTTATAGGCCTGCTCCTTAGTCATTCAATGTTGTATTTTCTATAATGGTTATGTAGTCAAAGGAACATTTCTTCTTAACAAATTATTTCCATGTAAAACGATCCATTTTTGAGAGTTAATGATAAAAGTTGAAAGACATCAAAATTATGTTTGTTACCCAAGTATCAACTCATAAATTTGTGGAATGAGCTATAAGTCGATCACAACATCCCTTTCAATATGTTTGATCACATTCCTTACTTATGGAGAGGTTTCAAAAGATTTCTTTATTAATATTGTAATCAATGCCATAGAAAAAATTCATAATGAACTTAAAGATGAAACAAAAGCATGGAAATTTGTAAAGAAATATAGAGATTTAGATGATTACCACATATGTCTTAGAATGTTATCATGTTGAATTTTGAATAATTCTACTTGAATTTCTATTGAATAACTAATAAAGAAACCCTCATCCATTGCACCAGTTTTCCCAAGTTGGTTTTTTCTGGCAACATTTGTCCAAAAATAACTATGTCAATATTTTTATTTGTGTGCTAGAATTTATCCAATTTTTTAGCATTTATTTTTAACATTATTTTTTTGTGTGAATGTTGTAGCATATATATTTCAATATTTTCCGTAGGAAAATGAAAATAGTTTGTTTAATTAATTTAACAAATAGAAGAAATATTATCAGTTGTTGTAGTAGGATTTCGGGTTTTGGATTTTTCACAAAAGGAACATTTAGTTTCATTTTGAAGAGGTGAGAAAGTATTGAAATAGAATTTATTTACCCCAACCTCATTCTTTTGATTTCTTGCTTCTCTAGCCATGATATTTTTGTAAGCAACAGACTGAGCAACCCTATGACCAAAATTAGACAAGTGAAGCATTGACCATTAAAGTAAATTTTTTTGGGAGTATGGTACCTTCTTGTGTAGATTTCCCTTTGATTGTATTAAGGGAAATTTACCTGAGAAGTATTTGGCCCTTTATTATTTTGTTGATAGTTGGAGTTTTGCTCATTGCTTCCTTTTACTACATTAAGATAACTTCTTGCACCTGTTTCATAAGGTTTTACAGTATTTGATGATTCTCCACTGTATTCAAGACCTGTTTTTATGAGAGGAGAAAGTTGTAATTTGATGATTTCATCCAAGGTTTTAGATCCTTTAGCAAGTTTGAGATTTAGAACTTTTTTTTCTCAAGTTCCTTCCTTATTAGGCTTACTATTTCTAGTTATAATTTTTCTTGATGCTTCTCCCTTTCTAGGATTTGTTTCTTTAGAGCTTCTTCTGCTAGTTTATCCTCTTCCAAATGAATTTTAAGCCAATTTATTTCTTCAATGAAATGATCCTTTTCTTCTAAGGCATCCATGAAAACATCATGATACTCATCAATACATTTATCTTCAAATGCCACAAGTAAATGATATTCTTGATTAGGCTCACCTTATTCACCATTTGAAAGACCATCACTATCTTCATGATGGTAGAAACTTCTTTTGTTTTCAAATTTTAATCTAAATTTACTTCTGCTGAATTTTTCCCTTTCTCATGATTTTCTATATAGGGGTATTTAGTAGCATAGTGACCAACACTTCCAAAAGAAAAACATTTGAAGAGAAGCTTAACTCTGAATCTGCCAGTACCTACTTGAAGTTTCTTCATGAAGTTTTCCTCTTGTTCATCCGATACATAACCTGGTTCCTTACGTTTCTCCTTTTATTTCCTTTATAAGTAGCCTTGAATGCATCTTATTTCATATCCAAGGGACCCATTTTTCTCATTTCATAGATTGTTAGAATTCCATAAAGTTGTTCAATGGTAAAGTTCTTCAAATCCTACATTTATTCAATGGCAGAGACTTTTGAATCGAATTTTGGTGTCATATATCTTAAGATTTTCTCAACTAGAGATGATTATTTTACTTCATCACCAAGATTTCTCATTGAATTAACTATCTAATCTAGTCTAAGAAAGAAACATGCAATTCTTTCATCATTATGCATTATGAGAGTTTCATATTGAATTAGAAATGTTTAAAGTTTGGCACACTTTACCTTGGTGTCACCTTCATAACTTTGGATGATACTGTCTCATATAGCCTTTGCGGTATTCAACAACATGACTTTGACAAATTCTAATTCTGCTAAGCTTCATAACAGAGTATTAACAACTTTTGCATAAGTCTCATACTCTTTCTTTTCTTCTTCATCTATGTGAATGGCAGATGGATATTGATAGCCTCCTTCAATGATTCCCCAAACATTAGCTCCAAGTGACTATATGTAAGATTTTGTTTTGACCTTCCATCAAACCAACATATATCTAGTTAACTATCTTTTTAATTAATCCTTCATCATTTTAACTTGAACTAGTGTATCAGTCCTTCAGTAGGCATTAATTAAATAGTAAACAACTACAATAAGAAAAAAATAAATCATCACACATAGTCAACACATATGAACACTGATATTTTTAGGTGGAAATGCAATTTGGGAAAAAACCATCATTGTTGTTGTATCTGTCTTCTTCTTAAAAAAAATAAATTCTTTACAATCTTGTACTAGCATAGACTCATACCAGTACATAGGCACCCACCTGCAGAAGGCTACAACCTTCTCTCGTTATCCAGCACCTACTCGAAGGGAGCTACAACCCCCTTTTCTGCAAATTCCATGTGGATCACTTTTCAGAATGTTTCAAACTAGATCCACCTGATCAACACATTACAACCTATAAGCCACTTTTCATTAAATTTTCATACTGGACCCACTACCATCATCAAATCACTTAATCAACTAAAACCAATCAATCAATGATTCTCATTCAAACCAATAAAACTAAACCATAATAGATCATGTGAATCTATTGTCAATAATCAAGTGATATACATTGCTATCGATCATTGAAGCCAAATGTTGCCACTACAAACCTTGATCAACAATATGTCAAAATGTATACGCTATTGTTATGAATAATACCTGCGTATAATAATTTTTCTTTAATCAAACCTACGTACAGATCTCAAAACACTGATCTTTCAAACTGAAACACTGCACTGCTAAAATCAATCACAAAAACATATATCCTTCATCACAAATTTCTGAGCTACTTATAGGTCTTTACATACCAGTTGAATATTCATTCAAAAACAATTCAACCTCACCAGAACTATCACATACAGATTATTATGAAGAAGTCCTTGTCAACAGACAACGACAATCACAACAAGACTAATCAGACATCATTAGTTGCACATACGTCAGAAACCCTAACATATGTACGCGACCCTTACAAAATACTTCCGCGTGGGTATGTGCCTTTCACGAAGCATATCCGCGTACTAATCTTTCCATCCTACAGAATCAAAACAAAACTATATAGAGGCAGACCCACTTATGTACGCACCTTTTCTAAGACAATATTGCATACATATCTATAATTATTGACTCATTCCTTCATTGCACAATAGAACTTCAGTCAACCCCAAATATTGGAAAACCCAGTAACAAACATAAGTTAGAACATTATTATCATGTAGTCACTTCAAATCTACAATATTTGATTCCACATCATATTCCTTATGCAAACTTATTTTAGATCAAACAATTTATCAATATCCCATTACTTGCACAATAAACACTTTGATCTTCATCTCCTTATATAACTTAGGTCTTATCATATACCACATGTCAAATCCTTAGTAAAGCTGATGGTATTCCTGGATGGGATCAAATATCCATTGTCGTGCTCATTACTATGGGCCAATACCATGGTAAAGAACCATGGTATTTAAGATACCATGGTGCGAAAAGCATATGGTCTTTCTCTTCTCCATACCCGCGTGTATTTCTCAAAACCTCACCTTCATCATTCTTCAGTATTTGGACTGCTATGATTTTGTCCAAACTCTTTGTCACATGTGTACTAGCATGTAAAATCATCCTATTATCATCATCTTGACAATATTAATCAAGTAGGTTTCCATAAAGGAAAACACATTTGTCATAATGCCAACACAGGGAACTGACACAATCCACCCACTTCTTCTTGCAAATATGTTTTAAATTTGCAACAATGTTTAGAATTTCAATTCCAACAATCATGTGAATCTTTCAATTCTTGCAAGCTTGTGTGTGTGTGTGTAGTTTATTTTACCTAGTGGCTTGATAAACATCAATAAAACCTAAACTCCTTAATGAATCAATTAATAAATACTGCAGCTTCAATAGCACTCAACACATTGTATTAGCATATGTGGTGCACTACAATTTGTAAGCTCCAAATGAAAACTAGATTAATGATTAAATGTACAATTTTGCATTTATCTACTAAGGAATTAGAGGGAAATTGAAAGTATTCTCATTTTTAGTCTCATTGCTAGGCAACAATCAATAATACAAGAAGATATATTTTTTAGTTTGTTTCAACCAATGTGTTTCTTTTAATTTGGTGTGTTTTGTTTTTATTTGAATTTTTCTTTGAGTTGGTCTTTTTAAGAAATACATTTTTTCAAAATTTTCATTAGTAGAATTAGAGACTAGAAAGGTAGATTTTTTAGCTCTGTCGAAAAACCCCATAAAATTGATAGGATAGGACAATCACAAGAGGAAAAGGGGCATATTCAATATAATTTCTTGACTCTAATAATAGCTCTCTCACAAAAAATAAGTCTAAAGAATTTTCCCAGGGGCCTGAGTCTTTACGAGCCTTACCCTCTACAAAAGTAGATATCGTATTTCCTAAAGACAAGATAGAAGAATAATTCCATTATGAAGAGTCGTGTTGGTGCATAAAGGCAAGAACTGGGTTTAAATTGAAACAACCAACAAAACCCCTCAGAAACTGGCCCTTTCGACATCACTCGTCAGTAGGTGAAGTCTCACTAGAGGCATCACATGAGGGATTGTGGGAACCTAGAAAGTTTTACAACAGAGAATGGGTTGTGGATCATAGGCTACTACGATCATTCTAAGAAAAATTAAAAATGTAAGTGTACCCCACATTTGTGCAGTCACAATCAATCCTTACCAGAACAATAAAGCATAATAGATAAACTAGATCATTTACACCATAATTCGCATAATAGACAATGATCGTAAATAGATAACTGTATTACTTTTAGAAATCCTTCATTACGTCATAGTTTCCACAACTCACTAGCCTAATCCATCATATCTAAATGTGAAATATTCAAATAAAACTTTCTCTAACCATAACCATGACACAATAAAACACACATGACATAACATTATGACCTTATTATAAGTTTACATTGGGAACAAGGTCATCAAACAACATATTTTTACCATGGGAAATTCATAATACTACAGGTAAAACCCCCAAAGACTAGCCTAAACTATTTCCTTGCTTTTCACATTTTGTGTGCTACTTATTGGATGGAATTATCGTAAGATACACATATGCACGATGATCCTTTGCATGGAATCCTTAAGGTCCCACATCACAACTACTACTCCAATGGCCCCCCAACACCCACATATGGCTAATCTTAAGCCACTTAGTCCTTCTGTTATTCCATATTACTTCTATCATTGCAATGAGTATTCCACCCCATTATTGGCACTAAATTCAAAATTGAGTGCATTAATCCCTCTTCCGCTACTTTTCTTTCTTTTGGTAATTTCCCTCAAGGATTTGAGCAGTAGCTCATGCACCTCACTTTTCTACAAATATCTGCATGTCACCTCTTAGTGCATCATCTCACCCCACATGAACATCCGCATCTCAATCATCAACCTAAGAGGGCGATAGTCAAAAGTAGGCCTCATATCCAGAAACCTCTCAAAAAATAATCAAAATATATCTGAAGAAAAAGTGAAGTTCATGGGAAGTTCACCCTCCCATGTATCATATCAGGAAATCTATCTAAAGCTATACAAAATTGCCACAAAAAAATGGTAGACCATCTGATACATTGTGGCCTCTGCACCAAAGAATCAACATAAAAGAAAAGAGGGAAACTAATCTGCTTCCCATCACTAGTATAGTGTGCAATGGTACTCATTAATAGTGAGAGGAACCTAACCTCCTTTGCACCAAAATAAATGATCTGTAGCTTTCCACTAGACACCTGAAAATCTATTGGAGAAACTACGAGATCCCCAACATATCCCTGAGCGTAGACAAGATGACTCTCTGCTATAACACCATGGGGGACATTGGGAAAATCCTCCCTTCTCCCAGATAGACAAGTGATAAAATAAATGTCCTCCTCAGTGGGCTTAAACCACTACTCAAGACCAACGCAGAAATCTTATTGGTAGAAAATCCCACTGATGGATTAGTTGTACCAACAACCTAGAGTGCCCCTTGAGGGATGTAGACTCATCATAGTACTTAAGGAGGCATACATTCCTTAAGGGGCCTTGGGTCAATGCGGTAATAGGGTGAGGGTACAAATCTCTCTCCCTCTCCTCCCACCCTTGTATGATATTGTACTAATAAACTCTTTGCTCTTCTTGCTATTGCTCCTCTCTCCTCTAACATCTCTGCCTGATTAACATATTACACATCAACCTCATACATAAAACATAAAAAAAATTATTAGATGAAAAATGTGTTTATAAGTATGGACATGTAACCTTCAATTGAAAAAAGGAATTCAACCTCGGTTCGCCAAAAAAATAGGAACACATCGGACACAGTGTACCAAAAAAATAGGAATGCACTGAACATGGTGTGTACATCAACTTGACATGCCATGTTTGGTTCAAATACATTCATACTTAATGTTAGTTATTTTTTTCTAGTGTGGTGCGTTGACATAAAATTTTGCATAAGTGTGTTAATTTTACGTCGATTTATTGCATCAGAACATACAGATTTAAATATTGGGCGGTGCATTGGGAAAGGATAAATGCACTAGGAAGTAAATTTTACCAAATGCACCACCCTAAAACTTATAATTTTTAAATGGTGAATCGTGGAATTTAATGGCTCGATGCATTTCAATTTACCTAATGCAGCAAACCACTAATAATGCGTTAATGTTACACATTGATTTTTGGTGCACCTTGTAAATTTATAGGGTGCACCGTGAATGGTGTGAGCCAAATGTTTCAAATTTACTATGAAGAAAAAACAAAAAAGTTTCAAAACCAATGCAATTTTTAACTTCATTTTCAATTTTAATCTGCTAAGAAATTAAGTTAGGGAGAAACATAGACATTACCTAGAAATTTGCTCGTTGAGGAGGCATGGTTGCCAAGTAAATGAAAAAACAAGCTAAGTTGCTCGTTTAAGTTTAAATATTGGGTGATGAATTGGGAAAAAATAAATGGAAGAAAATTTTTTTTGTTACCCTATCGTAAAAATTATAATTTTTAAAATGGTGCATCATGGAATTTTAACAACCCAGTGCATTTCAATTTACCCAATGCACCAAACCACTAATGGTGCATTAATGTAAGGCATTGATTTGTGGTGCACTCTATAGATTTATAGGGTGCACTGTGAACAGTGCGAGGAAAATGTTTCAAAGGTACTGTGAAGAAAAAAAATTCAAAAGCAATGCATTTTTTAATTTAATTTTCAATTCTATTCTGCTAAAAAATTAAGTTAGGGAGAAACATAGACACTACCTAGACATTTACTCATTGGGGAGGCATGGTTTCCAAGTAAATGAAAAAAACAAATTTCACCACCATTTTACAAAATTTGAAAGGCATGAAGTGAGCAATAGATGAAAGCATGACAAGCAAGTGAAGCATTGATGGCAGGGCACTTCATAGAGGAAAAATTTGCACCTATTCTTGAGAGATCTATAATAGTGCAAATGCTAAAAAATATTTTGACAGCTGGTAGATTTATTTTTATTTAACCCTATTTTTGTTCGCTCACATAATCACACCGGGGCATATTATTCATGAAGTGCACCATGAATTTTTATTTACACAGCATGGCGTTTTAGAAAATGGAATCACACTAGTGCTTCGTGGGAGTATAGCACTAAAATGGTGCACTTGAATTTTACAACCAACACTTGTTAAATTAAACCTTTTTCCAGTGTAGTCGAGTATTATACGCGTTAGTGCCCCATTTTAACCTAGCATACTACTATTTTTAAATTAAAAGCCTTGCAATTGTGTACCATGTTGTGTATCCACTAGGGCATTCCTATAATTTCAAAGCACCAAATATTCATGGTGTATAACACCAAAATGGTGAAAATAAATTTTACAAATGACCATTTTTATATTTACACTAGTTCGGTGCTATCGAGTAGTATATGCACTAGTGCTCTAGAGTTACTGAGCACACAATTATTTTTTATTTTTTAAAAATAACCTTTGAATGGTGAGCCATTGTTTTATTAAGCACCAGGGACTTCAGCTCAATCAACTGCACCAGGGTGTATAATATAATAATTGCACCAATATTTTTAAATTAAAAACCACACAATAATGCACCATATTGTTTATGCACTAAGGCATTCGTATACCAGTTTAGCATCAGGGCGTTGCGAGAGTATAGCACCAGGCGGGGAAAAATGAATATTACGACTATTTTTTTTTTTTAAATTTAACCCTTTTCTAGTGTTATTGAGTGGTATACACATCGGTATATGCCAAAAAATAATAATCAATCTATCTAAATCTATACAAAACTTCCGCAAAAAAAATGGTAAACCATATGATCCATTGAGGCCTCTGCACCAAAGAATCAACATAAAACAAAAGAGGGGAAATAATGAACTTCCCAACACTAGTATAATGTGCAATGGTACTCACTAATAGTGACAGGCACCTAATCTCCTCTGCAACAAAATAAATGATCCATAGTTGTCCACCAGACACATAAAAATCCATAGTGATCCATAGTTATGCCAACAACCCAGAGTGTCCCTTCAGGGCTGTAGCCTCCTCATAGTACTTAAGGAGGCATACATTCCTTAAGAGGCCTTGGGTCCCTACGGTTATAGGGTGAGCATACAAATCCCTCTCCCTCTCTCATGCCTCCCATCCTCGTACCACATTGTACTAGTCAACTCTCTTCTCATCTTGTTGTTGCTCCTCTATCCTTTAACGTCTCTGCATGATTGACATATAAAATACATCAACCTCATACATAATTTTTTTTTATTAGATAAAAAATATTTTTATAAATATGAACATATAGCTTTCAATTAAAAAAATTAATTCAACCTTAGTGTGCCGCAAAATAGGAACACACCAATCACGGTGCGCTAAAAAGACAAAAATATACCGAACCAATGTGTAGATCAAGTTGAGGTGCCACCTTTAGTTCACATACATACATACATAACATCAGTTTTTTTTTGTTTTTCAGTGTTGTGTGTTGACATAAAATTTTGCACCAGGGCATTAATTTTATGATGACACGCAGCATCAGAATGTCCAAGTTTAAATATTGGGCAGTGCTTTGGAAAATAATAATCACACCGAGAAGTTAATTTTTCAAGATGCACTGCCCAAAAAATTATAATTTTTAAAGTGTTGAATTGTCAAATTTAATGGCCTGATGCATTTCAATTTACCAAATGCATCAAACAAATAACGATGCATCAATGTTATGCACCAATTAATGGTGCACCCTATATATTTACATGGTGCGCCATGAATGGTGCAAGTCGAACATTTCGAATGCACTGTGAAGAAAATAAATAAATAAAAACAATGTAGTTTTTAACTTCATTTTCAATTTTCCTTTGCTAAAAAATTAAGTTAGGGTGAAACATAGACATTACTTGGACATTTGCTTGTCGGGGAAGCATGGTTTCCAAGTAAATGAAAAAAACAAACTAAGTTTCTCATTTAGGTTTAAATATTGGATGTTGCATTGGGAAAAAATAAACAGACTGGGAAGTTAATTTTTCCTGACACATTGCCATAAAAATTATAATTTTTAAAATCGTGTGTTGTGGAATTTAATAGCTTGATATTTTTAAATTTACCCAATGCACCAAACCACTAATGGTTCATTAACATTAAACACTAATTTGTGGTGCACTCTGTAAATTTACAGGGTGCACCATTAACGGTTTGAGACGAATGTTATAAATGCACTGCGAAGAATTTATTTTTTGAACAAATCATTTTAACTTAATTTTGAATTCTACTTTGCTTAAACAATAATTTAGGGAGAAACATAGAAATTATCTAGACATTTTCTCATTGGGGAGGCATGGTTGCCAAGTAAATGGACAAAAACAATCACCACCATTTCAAAAAATTTGAAAGGCACATAGTGAGTGATGGATAGAAGGATGACAAGCAAGTGAATTAGTGATGGAAAGGTGCTTCACAGAGGCAACATTTGCAGTAATTCTTGAGACCTTTATAAAACAAAACAAAATGGTAAAAAAAAAAGTTTAAAATGTATTTTTTTTATTTAACCTTATTCCGGTGCATTCACATAATCACACCGTCACATAATCACACCGGGGTGGATTATTTATGAAGCGGGCCACAATTTTTTTATTTACGCACTGTGGTGTTTTAGAAAAGGAAATGACACCAGCGCTTCGTGGGTGTATAAAGTTGAAGTGATGCAAATGAATTTTACAATTGACATTTTAAAATTAAACCATTCTCTGGTGCTATCGAGTAGTATACAGATCGGTGCTCGAGCTTCAGCTAGTGCATGCCTATTTTTAAACTAAAAACCCCACAGTGGTGCACCACGTTGTGTATGCATCAAGATGTTCCTATCACCAGAAATTTGTGGGAGTATAACAACATAATGGTCAAAATGAATTTTACCACCAATTATTTTTTATTTATTATTTATTTTTATTTTTTTAAATTACCACTAGTCTGGTGCTATCGAGTAGTATATGCACCATTTCCTAGAGTTGCTGAGCGCACCATTTTTTTTTAAATAACCCTCTAATGGTGCACCATTTTTCTATTAATCACCGGGGATTTTAGTTCAATTAACCACATCATTGTGTATAATATAATATATGCACCACTATTTTTAAATTAAAAACCGCACAATAGTGCACCATATTATTTATGCATTGAGAAGTTTGTATACCAGTTTAGCACTTGGGCCTCATGAGAGTATAGCACTAGACCAAGAAAAATGAATATTATGACCGATATTTTTTTAAATTTAACCTTTTTCCGGTGTTATCGAGTAGCATACGCACAGGTGTGCATTATTTACTTAACACACCGTTATTTTTTATTTCTATAAAAAATAACCATGCCACAATGCACAATATGTTATTAAGCATTGGTGTGTCTATTTATAGTAATGCACTGGTGCGTTAGTATATTATAGATTCACCATTACATCCACTAAAACATATGCTCGCCTAACTCCATTGGAAATCTCCACTACAAACAAATATTTGGGCTATTTTTATAGGGGCTTCCACAAAAAAATCTACTAGAGGGTATATTCCTTGTAGTGTCTCTTGAAATCCCACTAAGGATAGAGTTTTTGGAACTATTATAGGTGGTTTCTTAGTTGTTTTCCACATTAAAAACCTAGAGATAAATTTTATATTAGAATATCAGTGATGTAAGGATGAAGGATATTCTCCTTGATCCATTTAAAAATTAGTATCATATCTTTCAACTTATTGAACTTATTGAACCAAGGCCTATTCGCACTCACATTACAACATTATGGGATTACATGATGAAAAATGATTCCTTCAATGATTTACCAGTTCCTCAACAATTCCTATCCCTCAAGCTCTGGTTGAAGACTAAACACTAACTTTTCTCATGGAATAAGGTGTAATATAGTCTTTGATAGGCATCCAAAATGGCATGATTCTTTTCTACACCTATTCACTACCTTTTGATTACCATTATTCCTATCTTCATATCATCTTACAACCCATTTTCATACATTGATGATTTTTTTCCAAGGCATAGTGTTATTTTGATTATGTAATTTTTAATTCTCATGCTGGTATGATAAGGGATCAACCATTTCATGCTAATTAATTAGAAATCATGAGGAATGTTTTAGAAAAAATTGTGAAGCAATCCACTTGCTACAACACATCCTATATATGCCTACAACATCCTCTAAGTGGCTAGAACACCTCCTCTATGTGGTTGCTACACCTTTAATGGTAGCTACTACATCACCATGGATACAACACCTCCAATGATAATGGTTGCAAATCTTATCCTATGTGGTTGCAACACCATCATGCACCATTTAGTTGTGACAATTACAACAACATGAGATAAAAAACAACAATCAACTGCTATTGCATATCTATCAACGTTAGTTGATAAATTGGACACTAGCAACTTGCCACCACCCAAAAGAGGAAATAGAAAAGGAGTGGTTAGCATCATTCAGCATGAGAGACTTTACTACAACTATTTTTACCCATCTCCTACTTTTTGAGATGGTTAGTGAGTCGAAAACCATTCTACGACTTATCTTTTGCCTATACCAATGTAACTAGGAGAGATAGCCTAAGAGTAAGATATTGTCGTGGTTTTCCTTGACCTCCATGCTAAAATTAAGACTTGAGTTGTATATTAATACACCTACTCCAGTTAATCCATGGGTGACCAAAGAAGAAAAAGAATTGGAGAATTGTAAATTGCATTCTACTAAATTTCTATTAATACAAGATCATTAATTCTTATTCAATTTGTATATGTGTGATGTCTTGAGAGCATAAGTTTTCTACTGAATGTTTAACCAAATCGTTATCTAAGGAGGCAGGCCCTCCTTCTTATTTAGGTGCTTCTTGTACTTTAGCATAGGTTAGTTTCATTATAGTCCATTTGAGGTAAATTAATACTTTGTTATATTTCATAGTTTTTTCTTACTAGTTTTATTTATGCAATTCAATAATTCATTGTTTTGAATCTTCCTTATTAATTTCAAATATAATATTTTATAGTGTTTCAACATCTAATCAATTATTTATAGAATGTGTTTTTCCATTATAGAATTAAGGACTAAAAAAATAGTTTTGTCAAGTCACTTGTTGCATACCTTCCTACGAGTGTGTTTATTTGCAATGCTCTTTTTTCCCACAATTTATATTATATTATATCCTCTCCTTTTCGAAAGTGCGATTCCATTATAATCCCCACAGACATCTAAGAATAGGGAACCAAACCAATCCACCACTATGTCTCTCCTTGTGTCTCTCCCTTTCTATAGTGTGATTCTATTACAACTCCCATGGGTGGTTGAAAGCAGGTAACTGAGACAATCCACCCACTTCTTCTTGCGAATATGTTTTAAATTTGCAACAATGTTTAACATTTCAATTCCAACAATTGAATGAATCTTTCAATTCTTTCAATCTTTTGTGTGTGTACCTGTGTAGTTTATTTTACATGGTGGCTTGATAAATATCATTAAAACCTAAACTCCTTAATGAATCAATTAATTAATAATCCAACTTCAATAACACTAAACACATTGTATTAGCATATGTGGTGAACTACAATTTGCAAGTTCCAAATGACCACTAGATTAATGATTAAATGTAGAATTTTGCATTTACCTAATAAGGAATTAGAAGGAAATTGAAAGCCTTCTCATTTTCAATCTCATTGCTAGGAAACAATCAATAATACAACAATTATTTTGTTTTTAAGTTTTCTTTAGCTAATGTGTTTCTGTTAATTTGGTGTGATGGGTTTTTATTTGAATTTTCTTCAATTTGGTTTGTTTAAGAAAAAATATTTCTCCAAAAATTCCATTAATTGAATTAGAGACCAACAAGATAGATTTGTTAGCTCTGTCAAAAAACCCCACAAAATTGATCATGTAGGACAATCAAAAGATGAAAAGGGGCATATTCAACCTAATTTATTGACTCTAGTAGTAACTCTCTCACAAAACATAAGTTTAATTATCTTTTGCAGGGGACTGAATCTCTACAAGCCCTATTTTATATACAAGTAGATATCGTGTTTCCTAAAGATGAGATAGAAGAAGAATTCCATTATGAAGAGTAGCGTTGGTGCACAAAGGGAAGAACTGGGGTTAAAGTGAAATAAAACCCTCAGAAAACAGCCCTTTCGGCATCACTTATATGTAGCTAAAGTCACAATAGTGGCATCATATGACCGATTGTAGGAACTTAGATAGTTTTTCACCGGAGAAGGGGTTGTGGAGCATAGGCTAGCGTGACCATTCTAAAAAAAAAAAATTAAGTATACCCCACATTTGCATAGTCTCGATCAATCCTTACCAAAAAAAAAAAAAAAACATAATAGATAAACTAGATCATTTACACCATAATTCGCATAATAGACAATGATCCCAAATAGACAATTGTATTACTTTCAAAAATCCTTCATTACATCATATTTTCCATGACTCACTAACCTAATCTGTCATATTTAAATGTGAAATATTCATAGAACACTTGCTCTAACCATAACCATGACACAAAACAAGACATATGACATAACACTACGACCTTATTTATAAGTTTACATTGGGAACAAGGTGATGAGCCTTAGTATTGCAGCAAGAATGTTGCAACTCCTAGGGCTACCAACTTTACTTTATCAACTGGGATCTGTAAAAAATTGGATGTGATCGTGCTATATACACAATGAATGCATCATTCTACTCATGTCACTTCTCAACTGGGGCACTTGACCATTATGGTTCCAAACCAGTCCTCTATTGACCTAAAGGGAGTCTGGCTACTGACAATGCATGTAAAACTAGTTCTAGTGCAAGGAAAGTAAATGCTTGTTTATTTAGAAAATGAAAGCTTCCAAATGGTAAATGCTATGAAATGCCATAAATCATCTAACTATGAAATTACACAAATCACTTGCAGAAAGGAAACAATGCTAATCTTGCATTTTATCATCTACTTATCAAGACTGCTTGAAAATATAAATTTGCTCTATCATCTCATAATTCAAACATGCATGCATTAAGCATCTCATTCACATTTGTAGAAAATAATATTAATTGCTAACTTCAGAAATATAAAAGCTAATGCTATCTAATCTTACAAGAGGGAAAGGAATGGGAAGGCTAGTCTAGATGGCACTTATGATCATGGAGTCCAAGCTAAGGGGTTAAACTACTCCTATACTAGGCTATCCTATCATTTCATGTCAAAACAAGGTCAAAACATGTTGCTATAGGTTTTCTACAGGAAACTGCTACAAGATGTCTTGGTCAACAACATGATGTCCTAAACTTCTATAGGAAGTTAGCTGAGAGTTTTTGGAGGGTAAGAATAGTGAGATGAGGTGTTGGAGGGGTGCATGACAGTAGTAGAAGGTTTAGGGAAGGTTAACATAGCCCAAGGCAAAGCCCAACACCCGAAGGAGGTCATATTTTCCTAACGTAGCTTACTCATGGTGGTTGGAAAATAGAGGTTTGGACTATGGGATGGTATGCCTCGAAAGAAGGTGGAGAGACCTAGGTGAAGCTAGTTGGAGGAGTTCCTTCCTGCAAATCAACAATCCCCACAATAAAACTTGTTTCTCTTTTTATTTATAAATCACTACATGTTCGCATGGAAAATATGAGTTGAATTTGAGGAAGCTGATCTTTCTACTATTAAGGACTATATCTATGACATGGACTACCTTTTAATCTACAACAACTTTAAGAAAACAAGATAACAACTACAGATGCTTCAAAGAAATTATAAATACTTATCTAGCTAAGAATGAAACTTAATCTATACAATAAACAAAAAACAAACATTGCTTTTGGGGTTGTGAAAGTGGGGTCTTCTAATCATGATCCCTTGAGGGAGATGAGATAGGGGCCACCATTACAAGGATTTCTGGTATAATTTCCTTCACTAAACTACATAATATACCTCTTTAAACTAATGGAAACAAGGTTAAGCAATAATAAGTAATTTTCTAAGCTAACAAAAAGACATAAATAAACTTCAACAACTAAATATCATTCTAAGCTAAGAATACAACTACAAAAGAAGAACTTCTACTGCTATGGTTGGGCCCTAACCCAAGAGCTTCAACCCTCTCAATCAACTTAGTACTGGATCAAAACATAATTTCTCATTATAATAAATATGTCAAGTAAATCATAAAAATAAGAGTCAAAATGTTTCAGCTCAAATGGCTTGTTGGATATAACATAAAATGGAATCCTAATGAGTCCATTGGCTCTCTTATTTATACAATACTAGAGTTACCAACAACTTCCTAGAAAATAGGGATACTTGGCTCCCTAACTCGAGAATAACTCTTCCTTGATTGTCACTAGCTTGGCTGCCAATGAACTTGACTTTGTTGGCTATAAGTGACACTGAGTTGATGAGATAAAGTGGAAAAATCCTCTAATGATTTGAGGAGATGAGGAGGGAGACCAACTCCTAAAATCTCTCTTGCTTGCCTATTCTGAATTCCTGCACTTAAGTCAACCCAAAACTGATCTAATTCCTGCATTTAACACACATTAGGCCACATGACATAGTAACTCACCTTTACTCTTCTCACTAAGAAAAAAAAAATATGTAAATAAATGTGAGAAAAGTCAATTTAATAAGCTAGAGAGTGGACTTGTGACCCATATAGTTTACCTATTTGTGAGCCTCATCATCACCCCCTATTGAAATTGTTTCTCATCCTCTAAGCAACCTAGTCATCTATATCCATATCTTTCATAGCTCTGGTGGCCTCTCTGACATCCCAACCATTTCTGGATGGTGTCTCTTCATGAGGATGGAACCCTGCATTTTTCTCTATCTCTTCCCATTGCTTTATTTCCTCTTATTCCTTCCTACCTCCCAAAAAATCCAATAGCAAAGGTGAACTAAGCTTTACTCCAATCCAATTGACCTTTAGTCTTTGCATTACCTTCTTATACAAGGGTGTCCTTTCCAATGCATTTCTCAATCTCTTAGGAAAGTGATACTCCCTAATCCAGAGACTTTGTGGCATTCTTGTTTGCTCTCATTTCCCAACAATCTTAAAGTGTTCTCAAAATGGGAGATGGCCTATTTTTGGGTAGCCAAGTATCTTGGTGCAAGTTGAGAATCATTGGAAATGATGACGTGGTTACTGATAACAACCATGTAATTTATTTATTCTACTCTGATTTAGAGGGGCTCCCTTTCCTCTTTTTCTACTATTCTCTTCACCTCCTTAGCTCTGGCCTCCTCATGACTCATCCATGATGCAAGGGCCATCAGCTGCAAGTCCCCCAACTCCGCATTGGGGTTCCACACATTCAAGTTTTTCAAGGAAAGGTTGCAAAGGTAGAATTCAGATAATTTGTCTTTGTCTTCAAGGGTACTATTGTCACATAGCTCAATGAATTGCCTATAATATTGGAATGACATTGTCCCCTGTTGTGCCAATGTCTTAATTTGAAGCTACATCCATTAATCTTTGAGGTATAGTGCATAGGATTTGGATGGTAGTCTGCATTGAAGTGCCTCCATGGAGAGGCTTTCCATGGTGGCCAATTGGCTCTGCTTTTCTTGCAACTTCCTCGTTAGCCATGTGGTTTCTACCTACAACTGTGTTCTCATGGTGTATTCTCTATCTCTCAATTCACTCAACTCCTTGCCCATCTCTAGGCGTTTTTCTTCCATATGGCCCACATATTCTACTTTCTTTGAATTATCAATTTACATCCATCGATGTGTCCTTTCTCTTTCTTTTTCAAGTTCAAAGAAGAGACAGATTGCAAATTTTTGTGGTATCACTCTCATTCCCTCAATGAACTTGTAGTAGGCGCTCAGATATGGATGTGATCTAGGCTCAAGCAACTCTGGAAAATATCCCTCAAATGTCTTTGGAGAAGCTACCCCCTCCTATACCTATGGTTTTGCTTCCTTACCTTCTTTCTGCCACTGCTGCTCTTCTTTTAGCTCTTTTTATATTTCCGATAACACTTCTAGTGTTTCCTGTAGCACTATTTTGGGATCCTGTAGCAAGACTTTTCCTTTTTGTTGGAGGGTTACCAGTGCCTTGGATTTCTTAGATGATGTTGACTTGGTGTCAAGCTTCCTGACATAGGTGATGGTAGCCTTTGGGGTTGCTTCTGGTGATGTGACTTTCTCAACCTTCATTCCCATGGACTCTAGCTCCTCCTGCTTATTTGGCGATTCTTCAATTATGATGGGGGTTTTTATTGGTGTTTGTGGCTTCCCCTACTTAATCCTAGTGCTTCTTGTTTTTAAATAGAGGGGAGTTTTCCTCTGCATTTTCCTCTTGGATATGATGGGTGTGCTCAAGGTAGGCAAGGTAACAACTGCCTCCTTTTCAGTGGGTTCAGGAGATAATCTTGGGGATATATCCTCTACTTCAAGTGCAAAATTTTTCTCAGGGTTGGTATTTGTATTCTCCTCCTCCTCTTTTTCTTTTGTTTTTTCTGTCTCTACTTCCTCTTCCTGATTTGCTTCTTTTTCTTTTACTTCTTCTTCCTCTGTTCTGTCCGTCTCTTCCGGTCCTTTTTCTTCTTCTTTTGTTTTCTCTATCTCTTCTTCCTCTTCCTCCTTTTCTTCTTCTTATTCTGCTTCCTCCTCCTTCTTCCTCCTCTTGTCCTTCCTCTTCCTCTTCTTCAGCACTAGAGGTTGGGGTCCCACCATGTTCAAGGACTCAGGTTTCAAGGAAGGCTTCTATATCCACATCTCTAAATTTGGACTAGAGAACATGAATTCTAAATTGTCTCAAGGCATCTTCCATTATTAGCTTGATGAGACCATGGTGTGCTAACTACTGGTGTTTCCCCTCTTTGACCTTCTGACTCATGTCCATAATGAACTGTAAAATGAGATAAGGCACACTGAGCCTTTGGTTTATGGGTATTATGGCTTTGAATCTCAACTCATGGAGGAGTCTAAATTGGTAGCCATAAACTACACTTAGCCTCCCTTCACAAGAAATGTACTTAAGGATGTGGTAGCCCACCTCATCCCAGGGATAGGGAAGGCTCTCCCTTCTAACCCCATTTTTGTCTTTAATTGGCTTTTCATCATTTAGGAAGATTTTTTATTATAGAAAAGGTGTTGTTAGCCTTGTCCTAATTTCTCCATTGAACCCCTAGAGGAAGTGTTGTCAGTCTACTGATCACATCAGGGTTGATGGTAATGGACATCCCTCTCATCATAGTGGTAGCATTTGTTATTTCTTGAGGGTTTAGTGCCATGGAAAACTCATAGTTTATATCAGCATCGTATCTGTTGAGCAACTCAAAGGAGCCTAACCAATGATGCCTCTTAAAGATATATACCACAGGGGGAAGAAGGAGAATTCTTAATGTATATATGGGTTCTCTTCTATTGAATCCCCCTCCCATTTTCTTCTCTAGTTTTAGCTAACTGTAGGAGGTTTTGTAGGATAGCTTCAATATGGATTTCAAGGTGGGTGAGAGCTTAACCTTTTTAGTGGATGACTGTAATTTATAAAATTCCTTATAGCCACATTTTTTCTTACATATCCCCAAACTATGTCTAATTCCGAAGATGACTGTAATTACTAAAATGTTGGGTGTGGAGCCTAATTATCTTCTGTATTCAGAATTATTGTCGCATTGGACCCCAATTCGTAAAGGGGTGGCAACGTCGCCCATAAAATATTCGCTACAGGGGGGGTCCAGGGGGGGTGGCTAAAAAGAGATGTAAAATTACCTTGTAAAATATTGTAATTTCGTAGTCAATCTAGGCCATTCGTTATGTAGAGATCTGACAATAGAAGTTGTGTTTAATTTAGGGCTTTTTTCCCTAAAAGGCAACCCCTCGCTATATATGAGGGAATTGTATTGCGTCTATGTAGATCTGTATTTTGAGTGAGGAAGAGAGAGGAGATTGAGTTCGATTATGGTTGAGCATATATGTATTTGTCCATCTTATAACATTGGGCGATAAAATCTTTGCTGCGAATTTATCTCAGGTGGCATGCATAAATAACAACAAATGATCAATTATGCAATTTACCGTTGTTGTAACTGTGTTTACAATGTAATTATTTTATAAATTTTATAAATTTAGAAATTACCAATAAAATACCTTGAGGTGTGTATTTATTAGGAAGAATATGACAAAAATGTATCAAAAGAAACATGAAATGGATTTCCTAATCCCAAATGAAGTGGTAAAGCATTGAAAAATAAAGTCATAATAAAGGACTGACACTCTAGTGAATCGAAGGTATAGCATGTCCTCAAACTCAAAATTATCTCATAATATTATGTGGTTTACCATATCAAATAGATTTTGTTTCTTGTAACAAGATGTCTACATTATCCCTATCTTGTGCTTGTGATGTTTGACCTTCCTCTTTTGATTTCTTCTTGAGCAATTTTACTTTATGATTCTTATTCTTAACTTTAAGGGATTTCTTATTTTGATACCAAATATAGGTTTGTTTTGATATCATACCATTCTCCTCTTATAGCTTCTTCTTTCCCCCTTCACCTTATCATTTTTTGTCAACAAGGTAATGTTTTGCATGATAAGTAACTCGTTTTGAGTTTTGAGGTACTTTTTTAGCACTTCCATTTCTTGAATGGTTTTCTTCATTCTCTTAATTTTATTCTTCTTCCTATCTATAGTTTCTTCTTGACAAGGCATGGGAAATTTTTCAGTCTCATTTGGATTTATCATCCTTATAATTTCCTCAATATCCTCTTTAGTATGAGTGTATTCATCCTCTTCATCAACACAAGTATATTGCTCAAGCAGTTTGCACTTATTTTTCGTGGATGAATGTTTTTCTTTCTTTAAGAGTATTAAATATAGATTTTATATAGGGTTTATTGGTCTTCATCAATTCCAACATTGCTTGGATTATTCCTCATTCTTGGCCTTTTAGATACATAATGAATTTTGGGACAGATCTTATTATCCTTGTGTTATTTTGACCTATTTGTTGTACCTATTCCTTTTGTTATACATTTACTTGTTCCTATTCTTGCATTTTCCCCTCTTCCCCCATGGAAGTAACCTCCTCTACCATTGGTTCAACTTCATTCATTTTAACAGATTGATTTTATTTTATGAATGACTCCCAAGTTTTCTTAGTCTTGGAAAATTACCACTCAATGAACATCTTGATCAATCCTTGATGATACAAACTATTGATTTCACTACCAAGATGTTTTTGTATTAGTTTTTCCATTTTGGTAAGACTTCTTATAAAGTAGTAGGGGATGTTAATATGTTTTTCTCCACTCAATTGTTGTAGCACCCTAATATGATAAAGGTAAATCAAACTAAATCTCCCTTCACAACTAATGTACCTTTGCACTATTAAAGTGATTTTATCTAAAGGGTGTCTAAGCCAAGTTTTGGGAATTCCTCTTTTCTAATCAAGATATGTTCTTGATCTCTCGATAAAATATATCCATGGATTATCTTCTAAGTGGTGAGTTTTGAACCATTTTTCATGTTACTAATGCAATCATGTAAATTGACTAATTTTGTGCTCTTATAAGTGAACTATTGGATTGCGTATCTTGGCACACACCATATAGTGTGAATGCAAAGGATTTTGAGACACTGTTATTGTAACATTTTAATTTTGAAAGGAAATCTACCCATTTCCTTTCTTGCAAAATTATGATGGTGTCACTATGATAATTAGCCACCTCAAATCCATAAGGTTTAGTTATTATTTCCATATTTTAATCCCTATGAAAATTGTTGTGCCAATATTTTATGTTGATTTCAACTGTGTGCTAATCTATGTAAAAAATGTACTACAAAATAGTCCATGCTTCTCCTATTAAAAAATAAAAAATGATAGTGTTTTTACCATAAAAATATAAAAATTATGATCATGAAAAATAGGGCATATCTCCTTTCAGATTTAATGTAAATTATAGGAATAAAATATCAACAAAAGAAAATATCTTTGTGGCTTCCAACTGTAATCAAAACCTTGTCATATCAAGATCCAAATATATATCTGAACCATTAATCTATTTTGACTAAATATAACCCTTTTATCTTGAGAAAAATAACCCTTTTATTTTGAGAAAATTATCCCTCTAATTTTGAGCAAAAATTCAAAACAAAATTGATTCTTTTCTCCATGTATACACTTAACAATTTTGTGACTAGTTTAACCTTGACAATTTTGAAAGGTAGAACAATTTAGTAATTATCATCACAAACCCTTTGAATGTTGTGTAAAAATGAGTAAACAAACCAATTTCAATTAAATTCCTCGAGTTTCTATGAAAAAGTTGTTAAATTCCTTAAGCGGTTCATTTATCAGTAAAGTTCCTTCATAAAAATATGAAAATCTATTTTGAAAGTCTGATATCCCTAAAAACTTAAGTTTCCATACTCAGTAATATTGATAGAGCTAAATTATTTTTCAAGGGAGAGATTTGAAGTGAAATACATTTTCGAAATAAACTCATAATGTAGATTCTTTGTGTCCTTTCTCTGAGTTGAATTTATTAATCAAAGCGATGCTGCAACAAAACAACTTTGTTACTCATAGTTTTCTCTACTAAGAACTGTATATCTTGCACACAATGTTGGCTTAGAAAATCTACTTTTCGTTCCTATTGAGAAAAAAATTGTACATATTTATGTTCCTCCATTTTGAAAGGTTAATTTATGAGACTTTTACTTCCATGAATATGTCGTTTATGCTCCAAACACGTGCTCTATCTTGGCAGTGAATTCATGCTCATGTTGGGTTCGATTTGGCCTATGATTAGATATAAACTCACCCTCTGTACTTTAAAACCCATCTACCTTGGTTGCAAACTCAAGATTTGAGTGGCTTATAGTTGAATGCAAGTTTGCACTTTAATCAAGTTTAAATTAGAGTTTCAAAATCAATTTCAAACTTCAGTCTCTCTTTCTTGTTTCACTCTCCTTTAAAATGTTTCTCAAAACCTATATTGGTAGTCCATGGTTTTCAGATTTTTTTTTTCAAAGTAGAATGTAATCAAAGAATAAAAGGCACAATGAGGCATTAAAATAGAGTAATAGAAAAACCCTGAGTAATAATAAATAAAAGCATATTTTTTTAATCCTTTGTTCCTCATAAGCATTCACTCATGACAACCCATTTTGTTCCATTTTGGGAGCTTCGTCTCCTTGTCATTATAGCCCTGATTACTCTTGAGTTTACATGCCACTTTCTATTATGAAAATAGCTCACAAAAATATAGAAAAGATAGTTGAATGCCTTAGAATTCAGCCTCTTCGAGGGGGAAACCTCCTTTACATTACAAAAATGAATAATTCTTGGATGATTCAAATGACAAAACCTTCTTTCTGTATATACGAGTCTAAGGGGTCACAATATAACCAAGCCGACCTAACAATAATAATATAAAGGCACAAAAATAACAATAGAGGAATTATATGGGGCACAATAATAACAATATGGGGACAATAGGGACACAACAATATTAATAAGGGATACAACTACAATATTAATGGGGGCATCACCAGTATTATAGGGACCTAACATTAAGTAAACCAATGTATGTATGAAACTATGATGAAGACAAACAATATATACCCAGTTAACTAACTTTCATTTATTTCATCATTTGTTTAACTTGAAACAAAGCATAATTAATTCATTAGACATTAATTAAAGATTAATCATGAGAAGTAAGAGCATAATATACCATCACACATAAGAAACACATGAGGATAGCAGGAGTTTTAGGTGGAAACCCAATGTGGAAGAAAACCATCGTTGTCGATGTCTTTGTCTTCTTCTTTTATTATAAAGAAACAAATCTTACAATATTTGTACTAGCGCAGACTCATATAGTAAAAAGGGACCAACCTGCAAAAGGCTACAACCTTTTCTCGTTCTCGAGCACCCAATAGAATGGATTTCCAACCCCCTAATATCGTTTACCATCACCCACAAAGATGAAGCTCCAACCCGCTCATTAGATTAACCAGCTACTACTAGAAAGAAGCTTAGAATCCCTCACCGAAGGCTCCAACTGTCAACATCACTATGGACCACATTTCAAAATATTTCATATTCGATCCACCTGACTCACAACATCAAACATGTAGGCCGCTTTTAATCATATTTTTAGACTTGACCCACTACCATCATTTAAGACCAATACCTAATAACAATACTGAAATGAATCACTGTATCAGATCACTTAATCACTTAATCAACTGAATCATCAAATCAATGGCTGAGTCTCAATCAACTATTGCAACCAAATCAAACTATATCAGAACATATCATATCAATTCATTATTACTTATCAATATATCAAGCCAAACATTGTTACCCATAATAGAAACCAACTGTTGTCATTGCAATCCCTGATCAAGCATACATTATATTTTATATGCTAATGTTCTAATTCATACCCAAATATGTATGCACTTTCCCTCATGAATAACTATGCACAAATCTGAAAACACTTATCACTGAATCTACATTATTGTACTACTGAATAAATCACTCAATCAAACACTGAAACTATCATAAATTACTGACCCAAATGTAGATCACCAGACAACAATACCATCACAAGTCAACATTTCAATAAGTTCATCACTATCAAACACAAATTATCATACGAGAAACTTCATCGAAAGAAAATAGAAAACATAACAAAACTGATCAGACATCATTAAAAAATCATATTGAAAATCCTTAGTAGATGTATGCAACTCTTATTAATAATTTTTGTGTATGTACATGCTTTTCATTCTTGATACCTACATCTATATTATGAGCTTTCACAGAATGTATACGCGACTACCTAGATGTAGATCCAAGATTGTACACAACTTCTTAATCGAAAACCAACATACGCATATGTAACCATTGAGTCATACCTTCGCTACACAACACAACATTTGTACAACTAAAAGATTGGCATAAAAATTGTTACAGACACATATCACAATACCATCACCATAGTTCTATCAGACCATAAACAGATTATTCGATATGTATTCATTTTATATCTAACAGGTCTAATCCATCTCCATGCTCCCTAGTTCACATCTATTTCAGATCAATTCATTCATAAATAATCCATCACATACGCCCTTAACACTTTCGTCTCCATTTCCTTATATAGCTTTAGGCCTTAGCCAAAACCTTAGGCCAATCCCTTAGTAATGTCGATGGTATTTTTTGACGGGATCAAATATCCATTGTCACACTCATTACTATGTGCCAATACCATGGTAAATACCCTTGGTATTCATAATACCATGGACCCTAAATTGTACGTGACTTCTCTTCACCATACCTGTGTATATATGAGGCTTTTACAGGACCTGCGTATACTTTCTCAAGCTTTAACTTCATCATTCCTCAGTCTCTGAATTGGTATTCCTTTTTCTATATTACTTGTAGCACCTAGATAACCTCATGTAACATCTTTATCAAGTATGTTTCCATCAAGGACAACACATTAGCCATAACGCCAAAAATATCCCCCTTTGGATTTGATGGAAACCTCTTTGGTGTTCGGTTATAACCACTTGTAGATACCTTTGTAGATACTTGTAAAAACATATGTAGACATACCAAGTTTCCTTCCAAGAATTTTTCCTCAAACACCAAGTTACTCTCACCCTTTGACATCAAGGGAAAATGATTGGACAATGATAAATGAAGACTTTTCTCTTCCTTTGCAGAGATGAGCACTGTAGATATGATCTACTGAATATGAACATTGTATACTAATACCATTTCCCCCCTGAGCATATGCAGAATTTTTTGGAATATATACAAAGAAGTACATGAATTTATTACTCAACCAAATATAGCCTTTCTTGTTACCTAGGACTCATAATTACATCAATAACCCAACACAATTGGGTTACATATTTGATTTAAATTTACATAAAATGCCCATGATTTCCAAACATGACTAAATATTAGAATTATTACATGATGGGTCTTTACTTGACATTTACATCAAGAGACATATATAACATTTATAACTACAAATAAGGATCTCAACCATAAGGTAGCAAGACCATAATAGTCATCATAGGAACTTGCTAACATATACTTCTTATAGCACCAACATGAACAACAACATGCATATCCTCATCACCAATATGCAAGATAAGACAATGTAACATCATTATCATCAACCTATGACCAAGTATGCAACATTACCAATAAATTGTAGCATAAGATTTTTCCATAGAGATCTATTATCAACTCATCCTCTTTACCTCATATCATCAAGGTCAACATGCCCTTTCCATTTGTAGGAAGAGCCACAATCCACATACATCAAAGACACATAGATATTTTGCAGCACATCAACATGTCTTTTCATGCATCAACAACATATGTGAGAGCCAATAATATCACATGAAACAACAACATAACAAATTTTCACATGAAGCTCAAGCAACATATATGCATCATCCATAACTTCATCATATGCAATCTATGCATCATTGAAGACATAATGAAAACAACATATAAGTAGTGAGTGAATCATAAACTCATTGTCAATGTCACTAAGGACCATAGCATGGAAATCTTCTTGATGTAGAATTAAATTCACTAAGTGAAACTTTAACCAACATCTAAGACTTCATCATCACTAATGACACAATAACAACAACATATTTGACTTCAGCAACAACAAATATATGTACTTATCATTACCATCAATATGCAACAAGGAAGGCTCAATAAATCAAAATCCCAAAGATGCACTATTAGACGCATAGTAAATTCTCAAAAGAACCAAAATAAAAATTTCATATTGTAACAACTCATAAACCATTATAATCTAATACCACTTCTAAGTAGTATCTGAGAATCAATAGATTGTAACCAACCATTGTCAGAAATAGAAAGCCAAATAATAATTGATTGAAGCATATCATAACCTATCCTTGAGTTTGTCCCATTGTTTCCTCATCTTAGAGAAACATACGTTACTATCCTTCATGTAATCCACGTATAGAAAGTAAAATGATGAATCTTCATAACCACTTCTCCCCTTGAGCCTGTACTGTATGTTCCTATTCACTATTACTACATCAAATGCACTGTCAGTAACATAAGAATCATGAATATAAAATCAACATGGGAATCATCATCAAGATATACATATGTATAGCTCCGCCTGAGACCATACATCATTGGTCCTGAGGACCTAATAATCATCACCTTCTCTTCATGAGGTCATGTTCCTCACATCACTTCTGCAATCATTGTGAGAAGTATTCTTTTAAGAATAATGTTTTGCAATAGAGACCATCTTATTTTACTCTGAGTCTAAAGGAGAGGAACTAACCTCCTCATTTATGCGAGAATTAATTTCTTTAATGCCGTATAATTTGTCTAGATTTCTAATCATCTTTCTATGACCTTTATGATTTCTTCATCTATAACCTTGCATTTGGTTGAAGTAAACATAATTACATTCCTTTATCTATCATTTGACCTACTCTTAGAATATTTTGTTTTATCCCTTGAACTAATAAAGTATCAACTTCTCTTCTATACTTATTAATTTTGGCTCTACTATTTCTCAGAACTTTTGTTGTATAATCATTTCCAAGAATAATATTACTGTCTTTGTTATTCATAAGATACTCAAACTTTTCTTATCTCCTTTCATGTGATGACAGTATATGTTGTCTATGTATTATTCATATTCATCCTCAAAAGAGAAGAGGACAATACCACACCTTATATGATGTTATTATTTCTGGTTACTATAAGAAATGTTTGTGGATCCATCTTCCTTAGATCTTTTGACATAAATATTCTTATATAATTGTTTTCCATGTTGTCTGTGGCGATCCATTGATTTGTTCCTGCATTCTTTTGCTACATGCCCTAATTTTTTATAAGCATAACATCTTATATGACCAGAAAAGGGAGCATAGGAATCATAATAATTTTTTTTCATATTCCTTCTATTCCAACCAATAGCTTTGTGACCAAATATGTTGCAAGAAAAACAATATCCCTTAAAGAAACTTGAGTACCTAGGAGGTGATTATCTTCCCGTGATGCGACTATTTTCTTGAGATCGAAACGATCCGCTTCTGCAATTGGCTACAACATGTCCATAATCATGACATATAAAACATTCACCATTATTGACTGGAGGAGAAAATCGATTAATGTCTCTATTATTAGGAGGATTTTTTTTTTTTTAAATTCATCTTCCTTGGATGTTTATCTAGTTGAATTCTTATCTCTTTGATAGGAATTTTAGATTTCATATTTTTATCCTTCAAGATCCTTGTACAAGCTTGTGGAACAAATTCTCCTTTTACTATTTCATGAAATCTAAGACCATATTTAATGGCGGGAGACATTTGACTACTAAGAATGTTATCCAAAATCTTAATACTATCCTGAAATCTTAAGTGTTTATCCTTTTCTTCTAGCTTACCTTTTAGAATGTTGACCTCAGTCTCAATTCTTCAGTATTTTTCTTCATTTACCTGATATTGTTTCCTTATTCCTTCTTCAACCTTTCTTCCTTCTTCCAATTGATCCCTTAACTCGATAGTATCTTTCTTCAACCCATTTTCTTGTTCTTCAAATACTTAAATTAGCTCTTATTTTTTCTTGTTTGACTTTCCTAGTTCTTCTCTTAGAGGGACAATCTCAGCTTCAAGTCCTTCACAATATTGTTTAGATTATACTACAACACAATCCTTGCTATCATATTCTTGCAGCTTATCCTTAATATTAATAATACTTTTCAAAGAAAGATTGAGTTTTCTTCTAAGGTTAACAACTTCCTCTAACCTATCTCCTTCTGAATTAGTAACTCCATTTGACATAACAACTTATCTTTTGATGCATCATTATTTTATCTAAAAATAAGTTTACATGTTGGTTCTTCTGATGAACAACCTTCCATTTTTCTTCGTTCATGGATTTCCTAAATATTATCCCATACTTCCTTTGTAGTTTCATAGTTCATAATATTTCCTAATGTTGAATCAGGTATGTTACAAAACATCACATTTAATGCTACATTATTCTTTCATAATTCTTCATCTAATCAAGGACTTTTAGTGCAACCATTACATATTAATTTCCAAACATCTTATCCTAGGTTCATTAACTTCTACTTATTTTCTTATTTCCATTCTTTATAGTTGTCATTACTTAGCATAAACATACCTTTGTCGTCCATTATTTATAAGTTGCATTGTTCTTCTACTTCTAGAGCCATCATTTTTTAATATGTTTTCTCTTTAGAAAGATTACTTTCACTTTTACCCATCAGAGAAAGCTCAATTGATATTCTAAAATACTAAGGGGGGGGGGGTGTGTGAATCAGTATTCTAAAGTTACTTAAACCTTCCAATTTCTTATTTAGATTTTTGTATTCTACAATCATTAAGTAAACCATTGTATGTATGTAACTATGATGAAGACAAACAACATATACCCAATTAACTAACTTTACATTTATTTCATGATCTATTTAACTTGAAACAGTGCACCATTAATTCATTAGCCATTAATTAAAAATTAATCATGAGCAGTAAGAGAATAATAAACCATCACACATAAGCAACACATCAACACATGAGGACACTAGGAATTTTTGGTGGAAACCCAATGTAGGATAAAACCACCATTGCTGCCATGCTTGTCTTCTTCATTTATTATAAAGAAACACATCTTAAAATATTTTACTAGTGCAGACTCATACTATTACACAAGAACCCACCTGTAAAATGCTACAACCTTTTCTCTTTCTCTAGTACCAACTAGAAGGGAGCTTTGAATCCTTGATCTCATTTACCGACACCCACCAGAAAGTAGTTCCAAATCCCTGATTAAATTTACCAGCTACCACTAGAAGGAACCTTAGAAACCTTCACTGAAGGCTCCAACCCTCAAAAATTTTGTGGACAGTGTTTCATAATATTTCACACTGGATCCACTTGACACACAACCTCAAACCTGTAGGCCAATTTTCACAATATTTTCAAACTAGACCCAATACCATCATTTAATCCCAATACCAAATAACAATACTAAAACCAATCATTGTATCATATCACTTAATCAATTAAACAACTGAATCATTAAATCAATCATTGAGTCTCAATAAACTATTGCAACCATATCAAACTAAACCAAAACATATCGTATCAGTGCATTGTTACTTATCACTATACCATGCCAAACACTATTACCAATCACATAATCTAATTGTTTTCACTATAAACCTAGATCAAACATACATCATATTGTATATGATATTGTTATGTGTCATACTCACGTATGTATGTGCTTTCCCTAGAGAATAACTACGTACATATCTCAACACACCTATAACTAAAGTTGCATTACTGTACCAGTGAATCAATCACTCAATCACACACTCAAACCATCACATATTAATAATCCAAATATAGATCATCGTACAACAGTATCATTGCAAGTTGCATATTATCATAAGAGAGACTTCATCAAAAGCAACAACAAACATAATAGAACTGGTTAGACATCATTAAAAACTCATACTACAAAGCCCTATCATATGTATGTGACTCTTATAAGGCACTTCCACGTATGTATGCACTTTTCATACTTGACACCTACGTACAGATTCTGAACTTTTTGCAGAATTTATATGTGACTACCCGGATATAGATCTGTGTATGTACGTGACTTCTCAATGGAAAAACAAGGTACATATCTGTAATAACTTCGTAATATCTTTGCTACACAGAATAAAATTTTTCAAACCCAAATATCAACATACAAACTATTATAGACACACATCATAACACCACCATCACAGTTCTTTCAAACCATGAACATATTATCCAATATGTATCGATTTTAGAGCTAACATATTAGATCCATCTCCATGCGCCCTGGTGCACACCTACTTCAGATCAAGTCATTCATAAATAATCCATCACATGCACCCTTGACACTTTGGTCTCCATCTCCTTATATAGCTTTAGGCCTTCTCCAATACCTTCGCTCAATCCCTTCGTAATAATGATGCTATTCTTTGACGGGACCAAATATCCATTATCAAGCTCATTACTATGGGCCAATACCATGGTAAATACCCCTGATATTCATAATACGATGGTGTGGAAATTGTACATGACTTATCTTCACCATACCTACGTATGTATGCAGACTTTCATTACAAGACCCTCGTATACTCTCTCAAACTTTACCTTCGGTATTCCTTTGTCTATGAACTAGTATTCCTTTTTTATTATCTTACCTATAGCATCTACATAAACATCATGTTGACATCTTTATAAAGTATTTTGTCATAGAGGAAAACACATTAGTCATAATGCTAACATCGTTTACATATATTGTTTACTCCCATCAGCTAGGAGACTCGAACTCATATACAAGCAGTTGATTTAAATCAGCCAAGAAGCTTGATTCAACTGATCAGCTTGGAAGACTATGTTCTTACATGGATCTGTAGACTACCATTCATTGAAAGCCACCATAATCAATGATCATTTCCCAACTCTGATTAGATTATCCAACTACCATTAGATTTAGAAACTATTCCTTTCGTTGAAGCTTCTATATCACTACTCCACACCCAAGAAGCGAGTTCTCATCTACTCTATGCATACCTTGTTTCATCTATTTTCATAATGGATCCCAAGAATTTCTACTCAACTAGATTGATCTCTGCAATATGAACTCTAGCAATAAGTCTCCATCATCAAATCAAATCAAATCACCACAATTGTATGCTCTCCATTCTAGCAATATAGTGGGCACAATGTATCAACTAAAACCCTAATAATATAATGAACATCTAAAATAAAACTCACACTCTACCATAACATCAAACCCTCACTCCAAAATGTAATTACTCATTAATACAATCAACATTATAAAACACAATATCTATGTGCCAAATGCATTAGTAATACTTGAAAAACAAATGTGACATTCATAAACTTTGAATCTATTCTAAGCTCTCCATTAATACTGATAACTCAGCTGCACCTATCTGCATCTAAAATATGAAATATGACAGTCTAAATCAATACTTTGTTTAAGTAAGTATATCTACTCATTTTTCTTCCATTAGAACTCATACACTAAATCATCTATTCTCTACACTAGGTCTGAATCATTCCTCTACTTCTCTGCAACCTCCTCTCTCATACTTCACTCCTCCAAGCTCATCTAGTTCCAAAATGAAGTATATAACACATGAAAGGAAAAAATCACCACACGGCTAGGATCAAGAGTGCACAAAGTTGACACAATACACTATCACCAATACTTGTACACTAAATTAAATTTGGTTTGTGTGAGTGATCTATAGAAATTTTCATGAAAGGTCTCAACCACATGAACAAATCTAGTTTCTCTATGTTGCAACTGCTCCCACATGCTTATCTACTAGTGGTTGGAGCCTTTCAATAGCTCCCATTGGCTTTCATGCCATTTTTTTGGGAAAAACCTAAAGAAAAACATCAAAACGTAGTCTAGAACATCTACCAGTTATTTGGGCAACTTCTCCAGCTCTTGTACAATCCTCCAAACCTCTATCAAGCCCAGCAACACTACAGTCAATGCATCAAACGAGTCTCCCAAGTGTCTCTGCCAATTTTACCTAAAAGGGCAACAAACAAAGGCTATCTAGCCTGCAAACAAGTCCTCCAATCTCCACAAGCACCTGCACAATATGCAACACATTTGTGCAAACCTGTAACGCCTCTGTAGCATCATCATCATCATCAAGAGGCTAACATATTGTTGCAACAAGTCATCTCCATGATCATAATCATGAAGACATAGTATGCAAACACAATAAGTGTGGCAAATCAACAACATGGACACCTGAGAAACCATATCCAATACTAGTAGAAACAACATCTACATGTAGCAGAATCAATAATGTCTCCAACCATTGTATAGTAAGGCATCACAAGGAAACCCCTCCATTAACACAACTAGCACATGAGGAACTATCAACCACGCCAATGTCATATTACCATCCTCTAACCATCAATACATCACAAGGTTGACATCAATGGCAACATATCCATCTCAATTTCAACACAACCAAATGCAACCATACTATAATGAAGGAATCCAAACATTAGTTAGAATATATAAGATTGGCATCAATGGAAACATGACCTAGCTACCAACATGAACCCAATACCAACATCAACTAGCTACAAGCATGCACATCATAATGCCATAGATATCCCCCTTTGGCATTAATGGAAACCGCACACAAGCTCTAAACCATCATCCTCTATCACTCTCCCTTTGATATCAATGATAAAGGGTCAACTCCACCTAGTAAGACAGTAGGAAA
This sequence comes from Pinus taeda, assembly GCA_000404065.3. NCBI lineage: Eukaryota > Viridiplantae > Streptophyta > Pinopsida > Pinales > Pinaceae > Pinus > Pinus taeda. Next base: position 138,949 of record APFE030049592.1, on the reverse strand, counting down.
TTAAGCACAAGAACTAGAGTAAATAATCTCTATAGGGATGAAAAATTGTGCGTATCAACCAATGAACTTACTCTTCATATCAACAAAAAGCAGCATAATAAACTAATCATCATCTAGAGCAGAATACCAACCAACAACCTCTAGCAGGAACAACAATATGCCGACATGAGGAAAAAACAAAAGCATCAATATGGAACATCATATGGACAACAATATGCACATAAGCATCAACTCAAACTCTCCAATGCAACAACATAACATCAACACCAATAGCCAAAAACAACCTCCTTGATCATAATGCGAGGTCAAGTCCAAAATAGTCATAACATAGCATGAGGCACATAATGACTCCTCCAAGCGGTTCATAATGCCAACAATGTATGGCTAAAGTAAATAGGAACAAATATTGCCCCCCCTGAACATATGTAATCTCCAAAACAACTCCACCCTTCAATGTACTACTTGTGTTGCAAACAATGCTTCCTTTTGACAAATAGAAGCACCATATGGACTAAGACTCTATATGACCATGACTATATGAAATATACACTGATAAATACATGGTTGTAGTAGTAAAAACGATACCTCATACATCTCATATGACCATAATATGACTCATGACTCATGACTAGATGACCCAATGATAAGTACAATACAAGTAGATGGCTCCATAACAATTTTACATGAATTTTCAATGAATAATATGGCTTCTATGATCATCTCCTATCGACCAATGACTCAAATACATAACATAACATGGTTGTTACAACATCATCAACCCATACATGTAGCTGCAAAATGAATCCATGAACTTCTCCAAAACATGTCTATCACCATGATGACTCAACTCACTAAAGACATGATTCTCAACCAACATAAGACAATGATACAATAGAAATTACATGGTTTTAATAAACAACATGTAACAACCTAAACATAGCTAGTCGAAGTCACAAATTTCCTCGGTACATGGTTGTAACAAACATTCCAAACTATCCATGGTTGTAAAACTTTTCAATGAACTTGCGAGTGAAACAAAAAGCGTATATATGGATGAAAGATGTACTACTTTCACTTAAAAAAAATACGTATAGCACCTCAAATATCTGAGTGGAAACACTGAAGAAATTTCCAAATATCACATGTAAATATCATGCTATGCATAGCTCCCTTGAGCTCAATATATATCTAATAGATAGGTTGGTCCTCTGAACCTGAATGTGCATGAGGATGGAATGAAATCATCATAACTACTTCCATAACTCACATATGCTTCCCCTACGGTTATCCACCTCTCATAAACTCTTGCAATCCTCTATAAATATGCTAGAAATAATCATGGAATCTTGGAGGGACTTCTCTTAACTACTTGAAGTATTGTTGCTCCTTATTTTTTCACACGGTCTTTGGTTGCTTCTTTTCTTCCTTTATTGATTTTATGATAGCTCCATTTTATTTTTGTCACTTTTGTTGATTTTTCCTTGAATAATGGGGAATCCTGCAATCTCTTTCCATATGGCCAATATTATGGCATGTATAACACTCCACATGGCCAAGATACAAAGCAAGAGGATGAAATCTCTTGTTGGTCATGTCAGATCTAAACCTTTCATAAAATGTGTTTCTCCTCCACTAGTTAGACCTAAAATTTTTAGCCTTATGGCCAGACAAGTCACGTGAGTAATAATAACCATAAAAAGCATGATTATACCTATTGGTGAATCTCCTTGGTTGTTGATATTGTTGCAAGATCCACTAGTTAGATATATGATTTATGCTCTTGCAGTTAGTTGGGACATGCTCGAACTTATGATAGTTGTATCATTATACCTTATGCACAAAAGGAAGAAACAGACTTTGATTCCTTTGGAATTTTATATATTTTCCATGATTCTCTCTTAGAGCAGAATATCGTTTCAAAGCAGGAGCTTCTTGAGGTTTTCTTCTTTGTTGTTGCTCGTTTTTTCTTTCTTTCTTTTGTTGTTGGCATTATTTGCTACACGTTATTTTCATTCAACTTTGGTGTTTTTACCTTCATGCATAATGCACTCACCCTTTTGAAATCCAAGACTAAATTTGTATAGTACTGATCTATGGATCTCAAGAAAACTATCCAAATCCATAGTGCTCTTCTCCATCTTCTGCTTCTTTCTCAAGGACACCACTTTAGCTTTTAATATCTCAAATTCATTTTCCTTTTCTTGGTACTTATTTCTAATGCCTTCCTCAAATTTTTTTTTCTCCAAATTAATCTTTAAGTTGGCAATGTCTTCCTTGAGCTTGGCCTCCTTATCATCACATATCTACAATAATTTCTCTTGATCCTTGCTTAGAATTGTTAGTCTATAAATTTCATCTCTAAGAACCTTAATATCATTCTCGTCTTTACTAGGCACTTCAGCATTATCAAAATATGAATAATCAAAATTATAACTTAACATAAAATAATTAATATTTATACCTTTTGGTTCATGATTTTTTATTTCTTCTCATCATTAGCTAAATAATTTACAATAGGAGGATGAGAATCTTGTGGCTCATATTCTTGATCTTCAAGGCCCTTCTTCTTATTATTCTTTTTTTCGTTCTTCTCGTTGCTCTTTTTGTCACTTTCTTTGTTACTGCTAGTACCATCTCCAAATATGGACTCTAGTTTGTCCCAAATTTCTTTAGAATATTTCAAACATACTAGCCTCTTCATATCATCATCATCAAGATTCTTGTAAATTATGCATCTAGCCTGTGCATTGTTCTACAAAACTTTACGTGGAATTAGATTTTTTCCACAACCTTCACATACTAATCTCCAATTATTAGACCCACTAGACAATAATTGAGTTTTAGCATTTTGTGCCATACCTTGTAATTTGCAGTAGTGAGGTCAAACATTCTGAAGAAAAAAAAATCAATTTTATGCCAACAAACCCCATATCTACTCTCCAACAATAAAGATACAAACAAGATCCCCACTCTTATACCACTTGTTGGAAACCTTTGAGAACTACTGAGGGGGTGTGTGATACAATAATGTGTCTTATTACCAAATTTTCCCTTTTATTTACTTTAGTAAATCACACACACTAATTAGCAACAACTCATTAAACATTTGAAAATCTACGCACAAATCATATGAAACAAGTAAACCATATGAGAAACATAACCATGAACAAAAACAAAAGAAATAATAAACACATGAGACACGTGATATCTTGTGGAAAACTCTTCACCGAGAAAAAAAATGCCCTTGTTGTTGCGCTGCTTTCAATCTTATATTAAGAAAAATATGTCTTTTACATAGATTGTCTACTCCCAATAGCTAGGAGACTTGATTCTACTGATTAGTTCAGAAGACTATGCTCTCACACAAATATATGAACTACCATCCACTGAAAGCCACCATGATCAACAATCCTCACCTATATTCGATTGGACTATCTAAATACCATTGGATTGAGAAACTGTTTGTTTTTTTGAAGCTTTGATATCGCTACTTCACACCCATGGTCATTTCTACTCCACTCTATGTGAACATCGTTTCATCTATTTTCATACTGGATCCCAATACTTTTTTCTCAACTTGATTCAACTCTGCAATACGAACTCTGACAATAAGTATCCATCATCAAATCAAATCAAATCACCACAATCATATTCTCTACACTCTAGAAATATAGTGCCTATAATCTATCCAACAAAAATTGAATAATATCACCAGTAACTGAAATTAAACTCACATTTGGCCATAACATCAAACCCTCACTCCAAAATATCATTACTTCATAATACAATAAATAACATACATCACATTGGTTATGTGCTAAAAGGATCAGTAGCACCAGCAAAACAAATTTGAGATTCATAAACTTTGGACCTATTCCAATCTCTCCATCAATACCAACAACTCCACTACACCTCTTTACATCTCTGATATTAAATATAAAGTTTTCAATCAATACACTGCTTCAGTAAACAAATCTACTCATTCTATTTCCGTTGGAACTCATACATAGAAGCATCTATGCTCTACACCAGGTCTAAAGCATTCCTCTACTTCTCTACAACCTTCTCACACATACACTCACTCCTTTAACCTCACCCAGCTCCAAAATGAAGTGTATAAAACATGAAGGGAGAAAGTAACCTTAGGGATGGGATCAAGAGTGTACAAATTTGACAAAATCAATACACTATCACTACTACTTCTGCGCTTAAGGTGTTCACGTCATTGAAGGACATTTTCAAACCATTCTCGACAGATTAATCTATAAGCCTCTAGAAATTTCCATGGCAAATTAAATGTGATTTGTGCAATGAATCCAAAAAAAAATTAGTGGAAAGGCTCAACCGCACTAACAACTCTAGTTGCTCTCAGATGCAACCACTCCCATAGGCTTGTCTTCTAGTGATTAGAGCCTTTCTACCACTCCCACTAGCTTTCATGTTAGGGATTGGGGAAAAACCTAAGGAAAAACATCAAAACCCAGTCCACATCCTCTGGAAGTTGTTTGGTCACCTTCTTCAGCTCTTTTACAAGCCTCCAAACCTCTATCAAGCTTGATAACACCTCAAAAAATGGATCAAACAAGTCTCCCAACTGTAACTTCTAGGTCGACCTAAAAGGCCAACAAGCAAAAGTTAGCAATCATGCCAATATGTCCTCCACTCTACACAGGCACCTGCATAAGCTGGAACACATATGTATAAACCTATAACACATTTGCAACATCATCATCATCATCATCATCATGAGGTCAACATATTGTTTCAGCAAGTCATCTCCATAAATATAAGCGTGAAGACATAGTATGAGAAATAAACAAGTGTGGCAACTCAACAACATGGAAACTTGAGAAACCATCTCCAATACTTGTAGAATCAACCTCTACCTAGAGTAACATCAACAATTTCTCACATCAATGTATAACAAGGCATTACAAGAAAAAAACTCCATAAACACCGCTAGCACATGAGGAACAATGAACCACACCAATGCCATTGTGCCATCATCTGACCATCAATGCATCACAAGGTTGACATTAATGCCAACATAACCATATCAATGTCCACACAACTAGCTACAAACATAGTATAATGAAGGCATCCAAACATCAACCATAGGGTTGACATATATGCTAAAATGAGCTAGCTGGCAACATGAACCCAATACCAGCATTAGCTAGTTGGAACCATGCACATCATAATGCCAACAAAATGTTTAATCCCTTTATCCATCGATCATCTTTATGCATCAAAATAAATCTAAGCAATTCTAAATAATTCATATATAAGAACTTTCCAATCCTATTATGATGTCATTATCATTGTACGTGGAAATTATAAATTTCTTATCTATGGACCTTTCCAAGAATGATCATGTTTTTGTTATTAGTTGTTGCTTCTCCAAAATGACCATCCTCATTCCTTTAACCAAAGAAAATCATGTGTAATAGATAGGTAAATTCATATTTTTCATGCATGTACTCATTTCATGTTACCCTTATATTTTATCTAATTTTTATTCTTGCTTCCTCATCACCTCCTCAAAAACTTTTGTGTACTTATTAAGTTCCATCTATGTTCATATACTACATTTAATATCTAAATTTATTGGTATAGCTAAGTTGTAAATCCTATCTTATTAAATTCTCATCACATCTATCACATTCAATATAGTCAATACAATACATATTTACATACAACATAACATATCTATAACAAAGATATCAATATTACTATAGTTTTATACCGGATTCACATTGTGAACCTCTGATATAGAATTTTTATTTTAGCAATATTAAAGAATAACATTAATTTGAAGAAATATTGATAAATACATTCCAAAATCTTTTTGTTGAAAAACCCTCTTAATATATCTATCTAGCAAGAAAATTTAAACATTGATTAGATATTGTAGGTAAGCATTTTTTTCATTGAATTTCTAATATCATGTTTTACTTTATCACTCGATACTTAGACATCACAAAACTCTTATAATAATATAAATCACAAAGGAAACTTCAAAATGGTCAAGAAAACACAATGACATCCCATTATAGGGACATCTGAGTATAGGAAGATAGCCTTGATTTGAGGTTATTAGTGTCATATTATATTCACCTCTCTCCTTACTCTAATGCATGGCCATGCATTCACTAAATAAAAGATTTATAAATATGGGAAAATGTTTAGAGATAAAAAAGAAAGGCACCCTAGGTTGTTATTTTTCATCCCTCAATTTAATGCCATAAGGAAGAACGATGGAAACTATGCCACTAAGAGTGAGGCTAACACAACCTAGTTACACAAACTATAATGTATATGCCAAGAAATGATAAGGAAAGGGGACAACTTTTCCTAACTTCTATATTACAATTAATTTATTCCATCAAGTGCTAATTTCTCCTCAAACATGGAAATGACATTCTCATACAACCTTATCACGGTGACTCTCAAATCGAGATGAGCTTTTAACTCTTCAAATGTATTTGAAAGGTTTTTCTTGGATACTATGTTAAAAGTTTTTCTAAAGTGATTGAAACAACATATGAATTTGATTTTATTATTGTAAAACTCCTCCATCATGTTGATAAGTATATAGCAATGATTTTAAACATTTTCCATGGTTAAGTGATAACTACTAAATTCAACTCAACGTCTATCTCTATTTTTATGTGTTTCTAGCCATGCAATGATCTTGTTTTCCAAAAAGGTTACATATAACTTGGCTAAAACAAAGCTAATCATATTGATCCTCCTGTTAGGATTTTTTTTCTTATTCCCACATTTAGAAATATGTACAGTAAGACTTTTACTTTAATATTTAGAAAAACTTAACTCTATTTCTTATAATTTATTCGTAATATACTTAAATTTAAAGTTTTATATTTGATTAACCTCCTATATCTAAAAAAACATATTCCTCTATAGAAATAGTTTGAATGTTGTGCATATCATCAAAGGATTTTTAGAAAATTTTAAAATTAGAAATTTTGATCACTTAAATGATATTTTTTACTAATTTATTAAAATATAAAATTTGATTCGGAAAACAACCAAAAATATCTTTAGATAATATGATCAAATTTTATTAAGGAAAAAAAAATGTTATTAAAAAAAAAATAGTAAAAATTAAATTGTAATATAAAATTCGACCACATACAACTAAAATATAAGAGATGAGGTATTCACATTCTTATCATAAATAACCATTCCATTAAAAAGACATCATCGCTTATAATTTGTAATGAAGAAATTAATTGAGTTTATTGAATTACAATTACGATGAGGTATTGACATTCTCGCTTATAAATTGTAACGAAGAGACTAATTGAGTCTATTGAATTACAATTACGAAATAAAATCAAGTTTTAACTTTTTCTTCTTCTCATTTTTTTGGGGTGGGATCGTGTTATGTTGGGTTAAGTCGTTAATCGAGTTGAACATTGTAGTTTTTT
>APFE030049592.1:73430-127535 GCA_000404065.3 Pinus taeda | reverse complement strand
ATTAATAACCGTAGAGTCATCTGGTATTAATCCAGTTTGGAGGGAAAACCTTTGCTTCGCGCGCTTAGCAGCCCCTGGTGTGATCTGAGTATTCCCTTCATGGTAATGGCCCTAGGAGGGGGCCCTGAGGCTCCTCCTCCTTCGCCTCCTCCACCAGAGATCCTTGTGTTCAAGAAGCTAATCAACGATAGTAGTAAATGCCCAACAAGGGAAGCTTAGCGCAAGTTTGTAAAGAAACTTGATAGCATCCCCACAGTCTCCGTGCCCGTTGAAGATTCTTACAGATTTGCTATGAATTTAGCTGAAAGAGGGCTCATCGGTCAATTTATAGGGTTAAGGCCTTCCCCCAAGGCTGTCGAGGCATGGGTTCAGAGGAACTGGTGACCACTAGTAAAGGAAGGCATCAGAAATTTTCTGGTTGGTAAGGGTTTTTTTGTCTTTGTTTTTTATTCAGTAGAAGAAAAAAATCTCATCTTTAGGAATGGAACATATTTCATGGGACCTCAGGGTCTATATCTAAACTCATGGTCGCCAGATTTCGATCTGCGACAAGATGTGCCGTCAGCAATTCTAGTGTGGGTGTGCCTCCCTCATCTTCCAATGGATTGCTAGAACTCAAATTCACTAGAAATGATTAGTAACACCCTTGGAAAATACATAGATAGAGCAGAGAGAAGGGATCAATATTCATGTACAAGAATATGCGTCGAAGTCGACTTGGAAATATGGTCACCTGAATCCATAAGGTTAACAACAGTAGACTGGTCTTATATCCAAGAGTTAGACTATGAGCAGCTACCATTCAAATGCATAAATTGCCATGAATATGGGCATTTCGCAAGATACTGCAAAAAAAATGAGGAGGAATATCTAGAGAAGTCGAAAGGAGAAAAATGGATCCAAGTGCAGAAAGAAATCCAGGCCAAGGAGAGTAATAGGAATAAAGGGAAAGAGGTACCGATGGAGTCTAGAACTCCCTTAACAGGAATGGTTCAAAAGAAAGGAAGAGGAGAACATACAAAAAAAATAGCCTCAATAAACCCATTTGAAACCCTCAACACTTTAATCAAAATTCTAGAAACAAAGATAGAGGAGATTAAATTCCAAGCTCCCTCACTCAAAGCAGAAAAGAAGAACATAAAAGTAACCCAACTTGAATCCCCAACAGGAACCTCCTCCTCACCTACATATGCAGAAATGACAAGGAAAAAACCCTCGAAACCTCAGGTTCATCGGAAGATGAGACATTTGAGAGACCCTCTAAAAGAGTTGGAAGGAATTCTCATAAGGAAACCAAGGAAGAAGAAACGGAGCGGCAATAAATTCAGGGCAGCCAATCCACCATTGAAATGTCTATCAGGAGAAACACCAGAACAAGGCCCTCTAAGTGGGGATCAACTCACTCCGACCCCGTTAAATAATGAAACTAGTCTCTTGTAATTGCAGAGGCTTGGGGAACCCTTCGAAAGCTAAAGCATTCAAAGATCTTCTGAAAATAAAAACTCCTGAGATTCTCATGCTCGAAGAGACTAAGATTGGAGGGGAAACCCTTCTTGAGATTAACAAATTAAAATGGGGAAAAAATACAAGAAAGGCCATTAGTGCAAGAGGTTCCTCTAGTGGCCTAGCAACATTGTAGTTGGAGGACAAGTATCAACTAGAAATATCCTTTGAGACCCAACATTGGATATTCACCAAACATCAGCACCTCTCTAGTAAGCTTTCCATCTCTCTCTTCAACCTTTATTTTCCAGTCCACCTTACAAAGATGAAAGAATGTTGGCAAACCTTGTTTGATTTCTTAGACATTTACTCCCCTTAGAATATAATAGTAGCTAGAGATCTCAACCTCGTCATTGATCCAAAAGAAAAGAGAGGTGTAAATAGTGGCATGAAGAAAACGCTTCCATTACTAGAGGAGATAATACTTCATTGGAATCTTCTTGACTTAAAATCACAAAAAGGTCTTTACACCTTGACAAACAATAGAGCTGGGGTAGAACACATCTCTGCTCTCCTAGATCATTTCCTAGCACAGAGCTCTTTGCTGCTAGGAAAAATACTGATTTTTAAAATTCTCCCAAAGTTGGCCTCAGATCACAAACCTATTTTCTTACAGCTGGAAGAGGAAGAAATTTGGGCCCTATGCTCTTTAGATTCAACCTGCTTTGGTCATGGAAAGAAGGGTTCATGGAAATTGTTCTGGAGGCATAGTCCATACCCATGGAAGGATCTCCCAGCTTTGTGTTGGAGCAGACACTAAAAATAACCAAGAGAGCTCTCAAAAAATGGATTAAAGAACCCTCAAATTCTCTTACCAACAACAGAAAGGAAGCAGTTTAGTTTTTATCATATCTGCAAATGGATTTGGAAAGTAAGGAGATCTCTACTTCAGATTTAGAAAAGGAATAAGCTACCCAAATCAAATCATTTTGCTCTTTCCGCCATGAGGAAGACACTTGGAGGCTTAGGCCTCATAACCTGTGGCTTAAAGCTAGAGATCGAAATACCTCTTTCTTCCATAGGCAATATAGATCCCGACTATCTCAAAATCATATCTTTGAAATTACTTGCTTAGATGGCACTGTGCTCGAAGGTCAAGAAAAACTAAAAATGGCAGCAAAAGGCCATTTCCAGAATGTGTATAAAGAGGATGAGAATGGGAGTGAAGAAGTCATCTTTGAATTTCTCTCCCACATTCCATATTTGGTAAGCAAGCAGGACAACACTAGTCTTATGAAACCTTTCTTCGAGGAAAAAATTTGTAAAGTAATATGGTCCAGGGAACTAAACAAGGCACCAAGACCTAATGGCTTCTCAATTCATTTTGATAGAATATGCTAGGAAATAATAAAAACTTAACTTCTGAGGATGATTAAATATTTTCATCAAAAAGCCAAATTGGGAGGCAGTACTAACTCTACCTTCCTTGCATTAATACCAAAAGAAGTGAATCCAGGCACTTTTGACAGGTTTAGTCCAATCTCACACTGCAATGCATCATACAAAAACCTGACAAAATTATTGGCAAACAAAATCAAGCCACTACTTGGCAAACTCATTTCTCGCACCTAAGGCGGCTTTGTCAAAGGGAGACAAATATTGGACAATGTAATATAGGTGCAAGAAGTCATACATTCCAGTTATCTTCAGAAGCAACAAGGTATGCCCATAAAGTTACACATGGAAAACACATTTGACCAGACAAATCTTTCTTTCCTATACAAAGTCCTCCTTTCCTTTGGTCTCAGCGCTAACTTTGTCAATTTGATTAAAGCTTGTATTGAAAATCCATGGATATCTCCTTTAGTTAATGGTAGGCTAGAAAACTATTTCAAAGCCTTAAGAAGAATAAGACAAGGTTTCCCCCTCTCCCCTTTCTTGTTCATTATGATGGCAAACTCGTTAAGTATAAAACTGACAACTGAAAAGAAAGAAGGGACAACTCCAGGAGTCAGGTTAACGAAAGGGCTAGAGCCTCTCAATCACACACTATTTGTAGATGATACTCTTCTTTTGGGCGGAGCCTCCATCAAGATAGCCAAAGTTTACAGTGGAATTCTTCAAAAATTCTACAACATTCTAGGAGCTCTTATAAATAAAAGGAAAAGTGAAATATACGGGTGGAATGTGGATCAACAAGAAATTCAGAGATTAGCCCTCTCCTTAGGCTTTGTGGGATTCACCTTTTGGGATAAAATCAAATACCAATAACCTCGGGCCCCAACAAATTATCGTTGTGGAAAGAGGTAATAAGAGAAATTAAGCCCAAGATTACAGCTTGGGGAGGTCAACGACTCACCAAAGCTAGAAAACTCATCCTTATAAAATATATTTTTTCCTCCCTGCCTATTTATCGGGCTTCCTTTATTTTGGCTCCAAAGAGTATCACGGAATAGATCTCTAGACTTATTAGGGATTTTTTGTGGAGAGGAGTAAGAGGAAACCAAAGACAATTCCACCTAGTGAATTGGGATACAGTGAAACGCCCCATCTTTGAAGGAGGCTTGCAAATAAGAGACCCAGGCATTTCCAGTCTGGCTCTTGGAGGAAAGATACTTTGGACCCTCTTCTCAAATAGAAAACACCTTGTCAGTTAGGTCATAAAGAAAAAATATCTAAAAGGATCATTGCTAAGGAGCATTTAGGTAGATACCAACATCAAAGGGATGTCGATATGGCATCTCTGCTGCCATGGGATAGGGTGGTTCCAAAAGCACTTGTATCACATTCCTGGCAATGAAAAAACATGATGTTGTGGCAAGACATCATAATGGGATAGTCTCCTTTGAGCAAAAATGAAGCAATGAAAGAAATCAGGAACTAGCTCATTCAGCAAGATTCCTCGCCCTAGCAGATATCTCAACATGGGACGACTCCGGAATATGGCGAAATTGGGAAATCCCACGAGTTCCAGATCAAATGTGCAATCAAAATACTTTCCTAGAAGAAGCATTAAGGGGACTGGCACCGGTCCACATGCGTTTGATGGACATATGTGGATGGGGAAAGATTAGAATCTACAACGCAAGGCATGGATTTGCCTCTCTTCAACCATAGCAAGCTTCAAGCCATACTGCATCTGTGTGGAAACAAGTCTGGGACCCTCTCGATCTCCCAAAAATAAATTTATTCACCTAGGTTTTGATGCATGGGAAAGTGCTAACTAGCGACAATCTGAGTTGAAAAGGTATTCATGAGCCACATCAGTGTCCTCTCTACTTCAAAGCCTAGCAAACCATGGAGCATGTGTTTGTGGATTGCTCCTTTGCTCAAGAAGTTTGGGACTGCGTCCTTTAAGGCCTCAATGTCTCTGCCCCATCACAAGTTAAAGTAGTTAACCTTTTTAGCACCTGGAGAATGTGTTATCCTCACATGACCCAAAGCAAGACAACATGGAACAGAATTTGGAAAGTAGTACCTAAATACATCTGCTGGAAAATATGGATCACTAGGAAGGACTGGGTTTTCAACAGCATTCTAAACTCCCCTTTGAAGGTGGCAGCAAAAGCAAAATCATTACTCCTTGAGATTGTGGCCAATCATCCCCTTAAAAAAGGTAACATGCTTCTTCTAGAAGAAAAAAAATGGATGGGAAGTTATATATTTCGAGATAGGATAAAGAACACCACTTGCCCCAGCAAAACTCTTGTATGGAGACTACGAGAAGTGGACACAAATTTTCAAGCTTGGTGGATGAAATAGTGTAAAAAAACAATCTTTTTTTATGGTACCTCCAAAGGCAATCCAGGGACAACAGGAGCAAGTGGAGTGATCTACTCCCCATAGGGTATTCGTGAAGATAACCTCAGCTGGGGACTTGGATAGAGAACCAACAACCAAGCATAAATCCTTGGGCTGCTAAAAACCTATAAGATAGCACATGAAAAAGGCATTTAGGAAATACAAGTCTTCGGGGACTCAGAAATTTTGATAAAGATATTAAATTCGGAGGACCACTTCAACAATCCGACACTCGACAAGACACTTCAAAGGCTGAGATATGTGCTCCAAGACTTCTCTTCCTATCTCCTTTTCCATATTCTACATGGCTCAAGTAAGGAAGCAGACACAAAAGCAAACCTGGCATGCCTCCTTGGGCTGCTAAAAACCTATCAGATAGCACATGAAAAAGGCATTTAGGAAATACAAGTCTTCGGGAACTCAAAAATTTTGATAAAGATACTAAATTCGGAGGACCACTTCAACAATCCGACACTCAACAAGACACTTCAAAGGCTGAGATATGTGCTCCAAGACTTCTCTTCCTATCTCCTTTTCCATATTCTACTTGGCTCAAGTAAGGAAGCAACCACAAAAGCAAACCTGGCATGCCTCCTGCCATAAGGAGCCTTAAGCAAGAATGATGAGGAACCTACATGGAACTCGATCTCGTAATCTAGAGTAAATCTCCACCTATATAAGGAAAAGGAGAGCTACAACTAAATGGAATTCTGAATATTGTAATGATGGTTGTTTTGTTCTCGGCCCAAGCACTTTTAAATAGTTAATAAACTATTATAGTTAAAAAAAATTAATAAAAAAAAATTAATAAATGTAAATTATTAATTAACTATTATTAATTAATAAGTTATAATTATTAATATTAATTAATAAAAAAATAAATTATATTTAATAATAATAATAATAATAATTATATTATATTATTATTATTAATAATTATTATAATTATTATTAATAATTATTATAATAATAATTAACCAATAATATTATATTATTAATAATTAATATGTTTTATAATTAATTTATAATTAAATATTAAGTATTAATGTAAATTATTAATTAATTAAAATTTATCCAATTAAAGATATTTAATGAATTTAAGGTAAATAAATTTATGTTAAATCTATTGAATGAATTTAAGTTAATTAATTTGAGTCATGAATAATATTATATCCATGTATACATAAACCTTTACAATTATATCTTTTTTTTGAAAAATATTACTTACATCTTTTTTATTTTGTTATTAGTGTTTCTTTCGAGCATAGTCTCCCTCTCCCCCACCTTTTTTTATACATTTATAATTAAACAAATCCTCTTGAATGCAATCAATGCATTCAACAAATTGCAATAGATTGAATGCATTTAATAGATTGCAATCTATTCAATGTATTCAAAATCTATTGAATGTGTTCAATCTATTGGAATCTATTACAATGCATTTAATCTAAATCTATTAAATTCATTAAAATGCAATCTATTTAATCCACTCAATCTATTGCAATCTATTGAATGCATTCAATTTATTGAAATCATTTGCAATGAATGCAAACTATTGAAATATATCTCAACCTATTCATATCTATTGAAATACATTCAATTTATGCAATGTATTGATGCATTCAAATCTATTGAATGCATTAATTGCAATTTATAGAATGCATTGATTGTAACTTGCATGCAAATGTATTGCATTCTATTCCAATGCATTCAAATGTGTTGAAATCCATTGAAATCTGTTCTTATGCGTTTAGTCTATTGAATCAATTCATTATATTGAAAGCATTGCAATATATTGAAATGCATTTAATCTATGGCATGCATTTCAATCTATTCAATGCATTCAAAATCTATTGAATGCATTTAAAATGTATTGAATGCATTGATTGGAATTTGTTGAATACACTGAATGCATTAAATATATTGCAATCTATTGAAATCTATTGCTATTCATTCATATGTATTGCAATCTATTCCAATGCATTCAAATATATTGCAATCCATTGAAATCTATTGTTATGCATTTAGTCTATTGAATACATTCATTATATTGAAAGCATTGCAATCTATTGGAAATGCATTTAATCTATGGCATGCATTTCAATCTATTCAATGCATTCAAAATCTATTGAATGCATTTAAAATATATTGAATGCATTGATTGGAATTTGTTGAATGCATTCATATGTTGAATACATTAAATCTATTGCAATCTATTGAATGCATTCAATCTATTGAATAAATTGACTACAATCTAGTGAATGAATTCAATCTTGTTGGAAAGGAAGAGGAGCTTATACACAAATTCACACCAAAACACACGAGATGTAGCTCTTCTATTAATCACGGAAAAATTGATTGCTACAATGAACCTGGTGAAGGGTATTTAACCTTTCCAACTAACGACTTGCCTAGAATATTTTGCCATGCAGCCACACAGTAAAATTTGTCTCTCACTTAACACGACTTGACTCAACACTCCAACACTCAACACATAGTTAACTGACTCTCTAATTTTAGCCAACACCTCATGTGGGAGTAATTAGCTTATTTTAACACTCCCCCTTAATTATGACCACTAAATTAAAACTAACTCATAAATACTCAAACATGCTTGTTGCTCTATGTCTTAACTAGGCTTACAACACCCAAGTTTCTTCTATGAAACTCAAACATGTCTTTTTCTAATGAATTAGTAAATATATCAACAAATTGATCACTAGATTTAGAAGGCTTCAAGTTAACTTCTCATTTGCTCACAAGTTCTATAATAAAGTGACATCTAGTATTAATATGCTTTATCTTTTGATGAAACACATGATTCTTGGATAGTGCAATCGTTGAGGTGTTGTCACAATATATTGTTGTTGATACTTGTTGTTTCTACTTGATTCCATAGAATACTCTTCTTAACCAAATTGCTTGACATGCTGTTGATGTTGCTTCTACATATTTTTCTTCTGCTAATGAAAGTTTCACAATGGGTTGCTTCTTAGATGCCCATGAAATCAAAGTTGAACTAAGACGGAACACAAAACTAGAAGTTCTCTTCCTATCATCTAAACTACTTGCAAAATCATTATCTATGTGTCCCACCAAATCCTTCTTTTCTGTTCTTGCATACGTTATGCCACAATCTCTAGTTCCTGTTATGTATCTCAGAATTCATTTTCCTGCACTCAAATGTGTATCTTTTGGGGTCTCCATAAATTTGGAAGTCAAACTCACTGCTTCCATAATATTTGGTGTTGTAGTTGTGAGATACATGAGGCTGCAGACCAATCTTTTGAATAGAGTTGGATTGGCATCTGATCCTTCATCAACCTTGCTTAATGTTGTACCTATTGCAACTGGTGTAGGGATAGGTTTGCAATTCTCCATCCTGAATTTTTTTAGCAAATCTTTGCCATATTTATTTTTACAAACAAAAATTCATTTTTTAGGTTGCTCAACTTCTATGCCAAGGAAATATGTCATGAGACCAAGATTTTTCATCTCAAATTATTCCATCATGGCTTCTTTAAATTCATCTAACTCAAAAATCACTTGTAAAAATCATGTCATCAACATATAAGAAAACAGTCAAAATATGTCCACGCCCATTTACCTATGTGTATAAGGTAGGCTAAACATTGCTTCTGCAAAATCCATTCTTGATCATTTAGCTATCGATTCTTCTATACCAAGCTCTAGGCACTTGCTTCAATCCATAGAGCATTTTCTTAAACCTGTAAACTTTATATTCATTACCTTCAACTTCATATACTCGAATTTGTTGCACATAAATTTCTTCTTCTAGAATTCCTTTCAAGAACGATGATTTCAAATCCATCTCATATACTTTCAAATTTTCTGAGTTGTTGTGGCTAGAACTTCTCTTATATTATCCAATCTAGCTACTGGAGAAAACGTTTCTCCAAATTCAATTCCATGTTGTTGCGAGAATCCTTTTGCTACAAGTCATGCTTTAAATCTATCAATTTCACCTTTCTCATTCATCTTTGTCTTATACACCCATTTTAGACGAATGAGGTTTTTTTCGTTTGGTAAATCAACCAAATCCCATGTATTATTCTTTTCAATAGCTTCACTTTATTCATCCATGGCTTGCACCCAATTTTCATCTTTGATTTCTTCTTCAAATGAAGAAGGTTGGAATGAAAATAATGAAAATTTTGGATTAACATCGAGATCATCATAAATATATTTTAGACTTCTCATCTTTCTCTTACCATTGCTTGATTCATCACCTAATTGGTTGTTAGGAGAACCTTGATCTATTGATCTGCTTGAAGATCCATGATGCTCAGAAAATATTGGATGATCTCTTATACAATTTGTAAGCTTTTGATTGCTCACTATAACAAGCAAATATGTATTTTTTACTTTTATCATCCAATTTTCCTCTTCGCTCTTTAGGCACATGTGCATAAGCTACACATCCAAATACTTTAAGATAAGATATGCTATAAGACATACATGACCATGGTTATTTTGGTACTATATTCATCAAACTCTTTGTAGGAGATCTATTGATCACACAAATAGCACATGCAACTGCTTCTTCCCAAGACTCATTAGACAACTTTTTTCCTTTCAACATGCTTCTTTCCATGTTCATAATTGTCTTTTTCTTTCTCTTTTCTACACCATTTTGTTGCGGTGTGTACCTAGTTGTAAATTGTCTTCTAATTCCATGTTGTTTTCTGTAATCATGCCTTTGAGTCATATTCTCCACCACGGTCTGACCTCAAAACCTTCATCTATCAATCACTTTGGTTCTCTCTTGAGGATTTGAATTCTCTAAACCTTGAAAGGTTTTAGACTTCTACTTCAAGAAGTAAATCCAAGTCTTTCTGCTATAGTCAAAAACGAAAGTGAGGAAGTAACAACTTCCACCAATCAATTGTGTCCTCATGCGTCCACATAAGTCTGTAGGCACTAGCTCAAGAGGTTTCTTTGCTCTATATGAAAATACCTTTCGAAAACATTCACAATCTTTATTTCCCAAGATGCAACACTCACAATTACTAGTAGGTTCTTTGATGGGAGGTAATCCTCTGACCATCTGTTTTTGCTGCAACAATATTAAACTAGAAAAGTGCAAGTGTCCAAATCGAAAGTGCCATAACCAATAATAATTAGAACATGCAACTGTAAAATAACTAACCTGATAATTGTAATTCATATTTAGACGAAATATTCTACTCCTTGTCAACTACACCTTCTCTATCAATTGCTTGCTTGGGGGCTTTCCATATATAACACATTCTTGACCTTGAAAGATAACCCTCTATCCTTCTATGTCAATTTCGCAATGCTTATCAGATTATGTTTGAGACTAGGAACATAATATACCACTGAGATTTTCTTCGGCTCCACTTGCCTAGTCAAAATGTTGACCACTCCTTTGCCATCTACATCCATAGTCTTGTGAGTCCCCATCTTTACCTCTAAATCCATGGATTGGTCCAAATTTGCAACCAAATTGATGTTGCTTGTCATGTGGTTAATGCAACCACTATCCAATAGCCACACATTATTAGAAAGTTCATAAATGTATGGAAAGCTAGGAACATGGATTTAGAATTCTCTGTATTGACATTAACTCTCTGGTTCCCTTGATCAACTATATTCTTCCTAC
This sequence comes from Pinus taeda, assembly GCA_000404065.3. Lineage (NCBI taxonomy): Eukaryota > Viridiplantae > Streptophyta > Pinopsida > Pinales > Pinaceae > Pinus > Pinus taeda. The sequence continues at coordinate 116,647 of APFE030049592.1, read as the reverse complement.
AATCACAGGCATAGTGACCAATATTATTCCAATAATAACATCTCACCTTTGATTTGTCAAATCTTTGATTATTGTTGAAGCTTCTGCAGTTGCTTCCATTTTCATGTTCATGCTCTTATCGACTATCTCTTTGACCACCATGTCTTCATCTTCGTCCTTTGCCTCTCGATCTACTTTTGCCTCGACCTTTGTCTCTCGATATAGAAACCTCACTTTTGAAAACAGTCTCTAAAGTGGAATCCTTATTTATGCCTATCCTTGCCTCATATGATAGAAGTGATCCCATCAACTCATTAAGTGTTGATGATGTCAAATCCTTGGTTTGTTCTATGTCTTCTACCATAACATCAAATTTGGTAGACAAAGATCTGAGGACCTTCTCAACCATGAAAGAATCGACATCCTTTGTCTTGTTCATATGCAGAGTTTCAAAATCTCTCCTAGTATTCTGCAACTTAAAAATATTGACTTTGGCCATATCTTTGTATATTGTTGCCAAAGTACCCCATGCTTCCTTTGCTAAAGACGAGATCATAATCGTCTGGAACATTGCTTAGTCAACTCCTTGTTGGATAAGTTGCAACGCTTTTGCATTCTTCTTGTCTTTCTTCCATTTTTCCCTTTCTACATTAGTGAGAGTTTGTTCTTTTGCTTCATACTTAGGTTCTGAAAACCCAAACTAGACATAATCCAGAATATCATGAGCCTACAAGATGGTCTCCACCTTAATAGACCACACCTAATAATATTTCCCTGTGAAGGGTGGAAACTAAGGTTGGAAATTTGAGATAGCTATCTTTCTTCAAGACTTCTCTTTAAAAAAAAACTGATTTTTTATTTTATAGACTTGCAAAGCTCATTTTCAAAAAAATCTTACAAATAAACTCTTTGTAATAAAACCCTCGTTTTTTTAATATAAAAAATATTTTTATTAAAAAACTTTTATATATATATATAAAAAACCCTTTATAATAAACTCTTTAACCATGTGCCTTCTTTTAAAAACCTTCCAAAAATAAACTTTATAAAAATCCTTCAAACGAAGTACTTTCATAAAACACCATTACGAATTATGAAAACACGTTTATATTAAACCACCGCTACTTAAACGATATTTCATCGGTTTGTGCACTATGCACTAGCGAAGTGTGAAATTTGGGCGGTCTTTAACGGTGTTACAAATTTTCAATGTAATTTAAAAAAAATGGTTGGTTTTTTTCACTCGACCTTTTTCTTCCTCATTGTGCAGGCACCACGATTCTTGTGATTTTTTTAGTTCTTATACCAATTCGTTGGAAAAGTAGAGGAGCTTTTACACAAATTTACACACAAAACACATGAGTAGTAGCTCTTCTATTTATCACATAAAATTTGACTATTACAATGAAGGGAGAGGAGCTTATACACAAATTCACACACAAAACACACGAATATTAACTCTTCTATTTATCACAAAAAATTTGACTATTACAATGAACCGAGTAAAAAGTATTTAACCTTTTCCAACTAGTGACTTACCTAAAATATCTTGACATGCAACCACACACTAAGAACCATCTACCACTTAACTCAACTCAACACTCCAATACTCAATATTCAACATTTAATTAACTGACTTAATTGTAGCCTCTTCATGGAAGTAATTCAATTATTCTAACAAATATATTGAAATTTATGAAAACGCATTCCACTTAAATATATTTTAATTAATTAAATCCACATTAAAACTCAATTCTAAAATATTTATTATAATACAAACTCTCGTAACCTTCTAACTCATCCACTTTAGTAATGCTTCTCCTTAAGTCCTCCTACTTCAAAATTAAATTCTAAAACAAAGGAAATAATTCGTAATCTTTTACTTTTGACGAATAAATTTATTATCTTTTAAAATACGTAAGTTAAATCAATACAATACAATTAAATTTTATTAATTAAATTATATACAGATAAATTATAGAAATTGAGATGTAGAAGGTTTTTCTATTTTTAAGAAAAAAATGAGTTTGATTGAGGAGAAAGGTAATGACACCATTGTTTAGAGTGGTCTTATCAATTTCAATGGAATTGACGACATCCCACATCTCTAGGGCATTACATGCTGCAGGAATGGTAGGAGCTTGGCCCGGATGAGGTGGAGGGGCCACCTCCATGCCATGAAGTGCTCTAAGCATTTGTTCTTTATGATTTGGTTAACTCTTATATATCCATGGAATATTGATTAGACAAAGTGTTTTTAATTTGTTTTATAAAAAAAATAAGAAAAATTAGAATTTTAAGTAGTTAAATAAACACAATATTTTACTGAACTAATTAATAAATCTGCAATTTAAAATATACTTGAATTATTAAATCTAATAATAAACTGTTTATTGAATTATTAAATTAACTAATAAATCAATTTTTGAGAAGTTTATACTCTCTTCCAATGAGTTTTGTTCTTTCAGATAAAATTACACACGACAATATATTCTCTATTATTCATGAATGAGGAAATTACACACATATTTATACAATCAATAGTCTCAAGATAGGAATTCTATCTTGGACGTACAGTAGTGTGGTTGAGAGATTCTCTCAACCACACACTAAACTAGGAGAAACTAAATTCCTATTATGTAGAAACAAACTCCTCAAATGGAGAATTACAACCATAGACAAGTAGGAATTACTTATTTCTAACTCCCCCCCTTAATGACTACTTGTCATGATAATTAAATCCACCACCATCACACGAATTGTATGTACAGAACCTCCAAAAAAACAAAGAGAGATCAGTGCCTTTCTAAGCCAAATATTTATGTCCAAATAACAATCGCAAACAGTTGCGCTGCTTGCGCCTTTCGATGCAACTTTCAGATAGAAAAGTGCACCAACCCTCTTATGCTCAGACACACCAATATCTGATACCATGAGCCAGGTGTTACTGCAGTCCACCTGCTCCTACGAGCACAAAGCTCCTGTGTACACGTTAGCCACTCAGGAAATATGCCACCACCGGGTAAGTCCGATCTGCTACCTCCGGGCAAATTTTCCAACTTCAATATGCCACCACCACACAAGTCCGATCTTCCACCACCGGGAAAATCCGCCAACTTCAATATGCCACCAGCGGGCAAGTTCGATCCACCACCACCGGGCAAATCCGGAACATAAATGTGCCACCTTCGGGCAGATCCGATCTGCCACCACCGGGCAAATGCGGAACTTAAATGTGCTACCTCCGAGCAAATCCTGTAGCCACTAAGACTCTATAGATGGTTTCTGGCTCACCACCAACCATCACATTACAGTGAAAAAAGATGGTTTCAGGCTGACCATAAACCATTACAAAGTGGTTTTAAAATTACCACGAACAATCAAATGCCTTTACAAGGCTTACATTCCATACTTCAACATTTGGAATTTCTGGGTACATACAATGACTATTACAACATGCTAGGGAGTCTATTCCACAAACCACACTAACTCAAACAAATATCTATTTTTTTGTCCACCATAAACGTTGTCACTGCTGCTTTGCCTCATCTGTTTATTGTTCACATCTTGGGCATCCTTGTTTGTTCAAATAACTTCTTGGAACTCCATGCTTAACGTGTCATTAGCTAGAGTTGCAAATTCTAACAAAATAACTTTGCCTACATTGAGTTAGCTAGGCTCAATAAGGCTCAATAATATTTAAACATGCTTCCAAGAAAATACAACATAAATTCTTCAAATTTAATTTCTCTATCTCCGCCCAAAGATGATTATTTCCCAAACATAACAACAACTATTTTTCACCAACGATACCTATGAGGGGTCTACTGATAAATAAACGGATTGACGACCTTTCACCTGGACTCTAATGTCATACAAATATAAATATCCTTGGTTGTGTACATCTCAGTGGTGCAGCGAAACAAACTCCGATTACAAAACCGCAAGAAAATTTTTAAAACACTGCGGGGATCGCACAATATCATGACGAGGCCTCTACGTTGAGATCAAATCTTTCAGCAGGGCACTACTTATTATACCCAGTCCTCCCGAAGGAAGGCGTTTTAGGATGGTTACCAGGTTGAATTCTTTGTTTTCCCCTTTCCACACAACTGCTCGGATTGTTCTTCTCAGAAGGACCGCGTATATGCGTCTGTGCAGCCATGGTGTCCTTAGCTCGAGATACACAGAAATCTTCCCACTCGAAGGAGGGTATCCACAGCGATCTACTTTTGATAAATTTAACATCCAAGTCTTCAGGTGGCATGGATATAGCCTCGCAAATACCCAAATCACAAACAACATCCAATTTTTCCAACATTTATGTATGACATTCAATATGAACCAGACGTTGACACCACAGACAGTGCTAGATAGGAGAAACCGCCAGATACAAAGCACAACATGGCTCTTTACAAAAAGTAAAGTAATAAGATGTTTTAGGAATGTCCTCTATTTCATTCCATACTTCAGTCCAATGATGCAGCAGTTGCTGAGAATCAACCTGTGCAACACATTTACAATCTCTGGATGCAATCTTAGAACAGGACAAATGTGCCGCCACGCCACAAGCAATACAACATTGAATTGAAGAATTCTAAGTTGCCACGGGTCCAAGGGACTGCGGTGGCAGAAATGACTTCAAACACACACTTTTTGGGTTCTCCTTAGCAGCAACTGTAACAGCCGCTACAAAATCCTCTCGTTCCCAATCGTCTTCGATGGCGACCCTTATTGAACGATCGATCTGATGGCAGTGAAAACCAAATGAAAATAGAATTCAGGAATGATACACAGGAAGGATTATTGTTATTGCACTAAGGAACAGACACTAGGAAGGATTTGTTGTTACTGCACTGAAATCTGTCGACATTGAGGGAAAGGTTCTGGTCCATCACTGCCAGACCTGCCAGTTCGATCCTAGATAGCACTTCTCCCTCGATTGGAGTAACAAACAATCACAGAACTCGAGCGACCTCTTACACTGAAAGGAACTGGTTTCGACAGGGGTGGAGAGCGACAGAACAAACCTCGCAGGCAATTTGAAAAATTGGGACTCTTCCTACTCGGCACAAACCACCGGATAAGATCTCAGCGTCCACTCTCCCAAAACAAGCACTCGTGAGCTACTGCCATTGCATCTCGTCCAGCGCGTTGACACCGAAAATCTTCAACTCCTACGCGAGAACCTTAGGGAGGCATTCTTTACAGAACAAGACCGCCCGCGATCCACCATGGCCATCCTAGACGCCAAAAAAAAAAATGCAGCATCGGATCACTCTTCGTATTGCCTATCAATGGCCCTGGCACACCCAAAACTGCACACACAAAATTGCATACACAGTAAACAACACACTCTTTATTTCCTTAGCCTAGGAGGGGCCAAGCCCATGAGGGGCCAGGCCCTCACAGGCTCTGATACCAAGATAAAATTACACACAACAATATATTCTCTATTATTCATGAATGAGGAAATTACAAACATATTTATACAATCGTCTTAAGATAGGAATTCTATCTTGGACGTACACTAGTGTAGTTGAGAGATTCTCTCAACCACACAATAACTAGGAGAAACTAAATTCCTATTATGTAGGAACAAACTCCTCAAATGGAGAATTACAACGATAAACAAGTAGGAATTAATTATTTCTAACTATTCAGAAAGACATTGCAACAAGTGTTGAGCTATAATTTTATACAACTCTCTTAGCTCGAGCCCCATGAAAATTTCTTTGTTTCTAAGTCTAGGATTGAAACAAGAAACCTTTCCACGGGTGATGATTTAACATGAAAATTTAGGTGTTTCTATGTTTAGGATCGAAGCATGAAACTTTTCCACCGACGATGATTTTAATGAGATAAATGAGGAAACCTTGTCACCAATTTTTTCAATTAATTTATATTCCAAAGAGGCATCACATTTCGTTGGAAAGCCTGAGTAGGCAACACCGGGATACTCAAAGGTTAATGATTTATTTCACTAATTTCAAGAATATTTTTACATTCTATGTTTTGAGACTTTCGGATTTAATTTACAGTAATCTTTTCCTGATCAACCGTATACATATAAATGGATGGAATGTTAGGACAGACTTACGTCTGAATGGATTAGATTCGATGTTTACTACAGAAGTTCATATAAAAGTAAACTGTAATATTCAACGATGCAGATGATGATCGTTGCAGATATATTCAACGCTACTTTACATGATGATGGTTGCTTTTTCTTCTATTATATTCTATGTTCCTAGTTTTTCACATTAGAATTTTGTAAGAGATATCATATATATATATATATATATTGTTAGGTTGATTTATAATTATGTTTTGTTAATTAATTGGATGGTTTATTTAACCAGTTTGAGGAATATTTTTACATTCTGCTCTTTGAGACTTTTAGATTTGATTTCCACTAATCTTTTCCTTATGAACAGTATACATATAAATGGATGGAATGTTGATGGCTGGAATTCTAGGATACACTTGATATCTGATTGGATTATATCTCCCATATCGCTGTCGCGGAGAGAGTGACTGGCATGTTTAGACCACATATGGTAATCAAATTGATAAGATCACCCTTCCACTCTTGCTCTTTAGGTAACGATAATTCCCATCCCCATCAAAATGATATAAAAGTCAAGTCCCACCTCCAGACAAATATTATTAGTAATCTCTATAGCACTGTCATTCAGGAATCTAATAGTGTTACGAGTGATTTCCCATGTGTACTCGGAATGAATAGAAATAAAGTGATGTTTAAAAATAATATATATGCTGGAGAGTGAGAGCATGCAAGATGGACTATATTATGCTCACTGATAAAAATAAGAAAACGATGGATATGCACCTTAGTAGCATAGGAGATGGAATAGTAATGCAATGCAATCTTTTTAAAATATCCATGCCAGCACATCCATAGGCGTTGACAGATCATGCGTGTCTACCTCATATCCGCGAGTAGAGGTAATCACCACAGAAACAAATAGAGAAACACACACAAGGTAAGTGTGTGTAAAGAATTGTACTTATTCATTGTCTTCTTTTTCAACTACGATGAGATTTCAGTAATTATGGCATTTTCAATACAGCATCAATTTTCCACCCACAAGTAAACCGGGTAAAACCCCGCAAGACCGAGCCAGTCACGTTAGGGTTACACAGACCTGGAGAGAAACATATAACGAAAATCAATTGGAATCTAGGAAATACAAGAATACATTTGCAGCGGAAATCAGAACACCGCTTACTTATGCGCACACCGTAAGAGGAAAGTGATGAAGAACTTGCATTGGCCGGCCTAAGCCGCGAAGACAAACTAAAGGAACAGTTATAAGTAATGGAAAATTCTAGTGTCATAGGAGATCAGTCAAGAAAAAACTATAGTAAACCCTAACGAGGAAAAACCATTTAGGGCAACAAACGCACAGAAAAAGTGGCGATATAACTCTGTAAAATAGAAGTTAGTTACCTTGATAAAGACAGTTGCAACCTCCCAATGTGGTTGTTATAAATGTTGGGGAATTTTTATGGTAAAATCCCAAAAACACAAAAATAAAACAAACAGAGGCAATGCTCTGTTTCCTTTACTCCATGATCTTTTTTGCACATGGAAGCTTTTTAAAAAAATCACTGAAGAACAGAGTATTGCACCACCATAAAAGGATTTCTATTCATTAAAACAAAAATCACTGATACATATTCATCCTCTTTGCTGAGAGGGATTCACCAAAAACATTTCAAAAGAAATTACTCTATCTCCTTTTACAAATAATTTTACACTGCTGTGTAAAATCTTCATTCACTGCTATGTAAAAAAAACTTTTACATTTAATGTTTGTAAGAAAAAAAACAACACACTGCTGTGTGGAAATTACGCATTCACCAAAAACTTACATTACCCTTTTCACTGCTGTGTGAAAGACTTCATGGTTTTCATTGATACATGCTTCCCCTGATTTTCTTACTCGCACTGCTCTGCGTTTCATTCCACAATACAATTCACCAAAAAAAATTACAATATGTGTTTTACTTGTTCAGCAAAACAACACTTACACCTGTGAATAATTAAAAACAATATAATTATAGACTATATGACATTGCCGATACCTATTATAGATTTGCCATACCTCCGTAGGAAATAAAAACATTAAAATTAAAAGCTTTTACCAAAACTCTATGAACCCATTTAAATTGCCTTTATGTTTCAGTGACGGTCAACCCAAAAACTTTACGCAATGTCAAAATTTATTTGTTGTAGGTTTGTGATGTCCGTCAACCATTGATTTGCCCTCAAGAAATCGAACGGTCCACAACGATATCGGGTGAGCTTTTTTAACCGAACTTTACCTCACGCAACATTAACTGCAGGCTCGTATGCATCTTGGAACAATCGACGGCGGAGATCGATGGAGTAGATCGGAAGGCGGAGGAGAATATCGGGAGGCCTTACTTGACCGAACGATAGTACCCGAGATGTCGGAAATGGTGACGTATGGAGAGAGCCACGCGTCAACATTATATTTTCTCGGGTCGCTTGTGTACGAAAACTGCCTTCACACAAAAGCGGTCCGAGAAACTCACCGCGGGTTTGTGATTTTACTGTGGTGGTTTTGGGCGTTGGTACGGCTGCGTTGAAATTACATATTCAACACTCCCCTTTAATTTCAACTGCTGGGTATTCAGTCATACCTAGACACTTCCTCAAAAATTCAAAAATTTTCTGATCCAATGGCTTTGTCAAGATGTCTGCAACCTGTTCTTGAGTCCTGCAATGTTCTAGGACAATTTCTCCATTGTTCACCAATTCTCTGATGTAGTGAAACCTTGTATCAATGTGTTTCGTTCTCTTATGAAACACTGAATTCTTTGACAATGCAATAGATGAGCTATTGTCACAAAAAATCACTGTCGCTTTTGCCTGCTCTTGGCCTAAGCTCCTTAACGTCTTTCTCATCGAAACTGCTTGACATGCTACTGCTGTAGCTGCCACATATTCAGCCTCTGTTGTAGACAATGCTACAATGGACTGCTTCTTAGAAGCCCATGAAATGGCTCTTGAACCCATATGAAAAACATAATCGGAAGTGCTTTTCCGATCATCAACACTTCCATCCCAATCACTATCTGTATATCAAACCAAATCTAAATGTTCTGAGACATTATATAAAATTCCAAGCATTTTGGTACCTTTGACATACCTAAAAATTCTTTTTGGTGCCTGCCAATGTGCACAATTTACAGCTTCAGCCCAATAATCATTTGGCAAATGCTTTGCCTTCAACATGCTCCTTGCCATATCCATGATTGTCCTATTTTTCCTCTCAGCAACTCCATTTTGCCGTGGGGTGTACCTAGTTGTGAATTGCTTATGAATTCCATTTTCTCTACAAAATCGTAGAAACTCCTTGGAGATATACCCACCTCCTCTATCAGTTCTCAAAACTTTAATGTGCAACCCGCTTTGGTTTTCCACAAGTGCCTTGAAATTTCAGAATTTCTCAAACACTTCACTTTTGTTTTTAAGAAAATATACCCAAGTTTTTCTTGTGAAGTCATCAATAAATGTTAGGAAATATTGGCTACCTGCTAATGATGGAGCTTGCATCAGTCCACATAAATCTAAGTGGATGATCTCTAAGGGTGCCTTTGCCCTTATGCTTTTAGCTGATGGAAAACTTTCTCTATATTGTTTCCCCAAAATGCAACCTTCACATAGGCTGTCTGGTTTCTCTACCAATGGTAATCCTTTCACCATTCCTTTTCTGCTTAACAAGTTTAGACCTCCAAAATTGAGATGTCCAAATCTCAAGTGCCACAACCAATTTTCATCCTTTGGCATGCTTTGGAAGGCCTCTTGGGTAACTGCTGCAATTTCGTTTTTGTTTTTCAAATCTGCCCTGATCCTGAGAGGGAACATCCTGTTCCTTGTCATCTTCACTTCAGCAATGCATCGGTTGCTGGGTGCTATATCCATGATGGTACACACATCATTCACAAAAAAAACATTGTAACCCTTTTGAACAAGCTGTCCAATACTCAAAAGGTTACATCTCATTCTGTGGACATAATAGACATCTGCTATGGTTTTCCTTTCTCCTTGCTTTGTAAATATTTTTACCTCCCCTTTTCCCATAACAGAAATTTTGCTATCAGTTCCTAGTGTGACTTCTGATTTCATATTTTTATCTAGGGCAGAAAAGAGAGCTATATTTCCTGTCATATGGTTGTTGCAACCTAAGTCTAAAAACCATATGTCTTCACTGTTTGTTTCAGCCATGTTACAAGCTAACAACACATTATTTTGGCTGATGTTTTCTCTAGTAACATTTGCATTTTGTTTATTACTCATATCATGCTGCTTCTTCCTACATTCACTGGCATAATGCCCATATTTTTTACAATAATAGCATTGGACATTGGATTTTTCATACCTTTGTCCTTGAGCATGATGTTGTCCTCTTTGTTGGCTGCTGCCTTGGTCTTGGTTCTGATTTGAATTGCTGCCTCTTCCTTGAGCATTTGCTGGACTGTTCCTTCCACCTCTGTTCTGGCTTCTGCCTCTTCCTCTCTTGTTTCCTCTGCCTTGACCTCTTCCTCTTCCAAAGGACATATGGGTCTTAAAGGCTTGCTCTAGAGATGAGTTTTCATTCCTACTCAATCTCTGCTCATGTGTTATCAGTGATGCATGTAGCTCATCAACTGAAAAGTTTGAGAGATCCTTTGTCTCTTCAATGGTGGTGACAATAGCATCAAAGTTTGAGGGTAAGACCCTCGATATTTTCTCCACAATCCTTCTTTCTTCAATGGTTTCTCCATGAGTTCTCATCTGTGTGATCAGACCAATTACATGTGTGAAGAATGAGTCAATGTTGTCTGACTCCTTCATGTTCAGATTCTCAAAGTCTTTCCTCAGCAATTGTAGTTTTGCTGTCTTCACTCTCTCCATGCCTTGATAGGTTGTCTTGAGAGTTTGCCATGCTTCTTTGGATGTATTAGCTACTGCTATCCTTCGAAACACACTCTGGTCCACTGCTTGATACAAAAATACAAGGGCTTTTGAATCCTTCTTCCTATTGCTCTTTAATAGATCTTTCTCTGCCTGAGTTAATCTATTAAATTCATTTTCATCTGCTGGTTCTTCAAAACCATCTTCAACTAATTCCAAAGTCTTGAGAGGCAAACAGGGCTCTCATGGTTATTGCCCAATAGTCATAGTTTTTCCCATTAAACTATGGGAGATGGGTGTTAAACATACCCATACCAATGCTTGTGCTGGCCATTCCTTGCATCCTTAGTTATGCTTCAATTTCTTGACTGTGTATTTTAAAACGACTGACTGCTTCTTCAACAACACATAAAAAACTTTGTGAAATACCTGAGTATTTTCTTGACTAAGCCTTCACTCTGCTGGAGAAGATCTACTGCTGCAACAAAAGACTCCCTTCAGGTTCTTTGTCACCTTCAAAGAGCCTAAGCCTGCTCTAATACCACTGTTGGGGAATTTTTCTGGTAAAATCCCAAAAACACAAAAATAAAACACACAGAGGCAATGCTCTGTTTCCTTTACTCCAGGATCTTTTTTGCACATGGAAGCTTTTTAAAAAATGACTGAAGAACAGAGTATTGCACCACCATAAAAGGATTTCTATTCATTAAAACAAAAATCACTGATACATATTCATCCTCGTTGCTGAGAGGGATTCACCAAAAACATTTCAAAAGAAATTACTCTGTCTCCTTTTACAAATAATTTTACACTGCTATGTAAAATCTTCATTCATTGCTATGTAAAAAAAAACTTTTACATTTACTGCTTGTGAGAAAAAAAACAACACACTGCTGTGTGGAAATTACGCATTCACCAAAAACTTACATTACCCTTTTCACTGCTATGTGAAAGACTTCATGGTTTTCAGTCATACATGCTTCCCCTGGTTTTCTTACTCGCACTGCTGTGAGTTTCATTCCACAATACAATTCACTAAAAAAATTACAATATGTGTTTTACTTGTTCAGTAAAACAACACTTACACCCATGAATAATTGAAAACAATATGACATTGCCCATACCTATTATAAATTTTCCGTACCTCCGTAGGAAATAAAAACATTAAAATTAAAAGCTTTTACCAAAACTATACGAACCCATTTAAATTGTCTTTATGTTTCACTGACGGTCAACCCAAAAACTTTACGCAATGTCAAAATTTATTTGCTGCAGGTTTGTGATGTCCGTCAACCGTTGATTTGCCCTCAAGAAATTGAACAGTCCACAACGATATCGGGTGAGCTTTTTTAACCGAACTTTACCTCACGCAACATTAACTGTAGGCTCGTATGCATCTTGGAACAATCGACGACGGAAATCGATGGAGTAGATTGGAAGGCGGAGGAGAATATCGGGAGGCCTTACTTGACCGAACGATAGTACCCGAGATGTCAGAAATGGTGATGTATGGAGAGAGCCACGCATCAACATTATGTTTTCTCGGGTCGCTTGTGTACGAAAACTCCCTTCACACAAAAGCGGTCCGAGAAACTCACCGCGGGTTTGTGGTTTTACTGTGGTGGTTTTGGGCATTGGTACAGCTGCGTTGAAATTACATACTCAACAATAAACAAGAACATTTCTTCCAGCAGGCTATTGTAAGCTAGGAGTTTTAGAATAGTGAGTAGTTGTAACTTTTCCATTATTTGCCAGAGAATATCATGAATTCCAATAAGGCCTTCCATGTTAAATCTCTTCACTTTTGGTCTTTAAAAAATATACCTAACTATTTTGTAATTAATCATCAATAAAAGTGATGAAATATGATGATTTACTCAAATTCTTAGTTTGCATAGGACCACATATATCTGAATGAACACATTGAATTGGGTGATGAGCCCTCCATGAAGTGCCCTTTCGAAACCTTTCCCTTGCATACTTTTCTTTAGCACATCCTTCACAAACCTCTTTATGCTTTTCTGCCTTGGGCAAACCAGAGACTAATGCATGCGAGGTTAGAAACTTCAAAATGTGAAAATTTAAAGATGCCATAGCCAATTTCAATCCTCATAAGCCATATTTTCATGATTGTTGTTATGTTCATCAAAACTCAAGGGAAACATCATATTTCTTGTCATAGGCACAACAATGGTCACCCTATTTCCCTTATTCTTATCATAGATAGTACATGTCTTATTTTCAACAAATTATGCTTCAATTGTGGAGTATAATAAATGTCATGAATACTCTTTATACCTTCTTTTGTTTGGACCTCCATAGCTCCCTTCGCAGCAACTTCCAATGGTTTATCATCACCAAGCTAGATCTTGGATTTGAAACTTCCATCCTTTGCTGAAAGAAACTTCTCATTCCCTGTCATATGGTTAGAGCATCCAAAATCTAGGTACAAACATCCTTACTAGTATTTTTACCTTTGGCACAAGATAAAAATAAGTGATCTTAAGGATACTCACCACTTTCTTTAGCATAGTTAGCATTTTTACCTTCTTTCAATCTGCATTCTCTTTCAAAGTGGCCATACCTTTTACAATAGTAACATTGAACATTTCTCTTTATCAAATCTACCTCTACCTCTTCCTTTGAAACTACCTCTTCCTCTTGAGCCACTTCTTCCTCTACCTCTTGAAGAATTTTGGCTTTTCCATTTACCTTGACCTTGATTGCTTTTGGCACTACTTTTGCTTCCATCTTCATTCTTTGTAATTTGTAATTTAGAGGAAAAATCTTTCTCTACACCTTCAAAAATGTCCTTCAATCTTTCTTTGTGAGAAATCAAAGATCCAACCAATTGATCAAACTTAGTTTTCTCAAATACTATTAATTTGTATCTACTATTAATAAATATATAAAAAAAATATATTATTATAATATTGTAGTCAAAATATTATTATTAATTTTTATTTAATTTTATGGTTAAGATTTCTAAGTCTTATGAAAAACAGAAACGTTGATGAGTTTCTATCTTTTACAACTAAGATATAAGATAGTTTTTCTAAAAGTAGGTATGGTTTGAAAACCCTTAAGAAATTGTTGGGACATCAAATTTTTAAATATATTAAGAGTCAATGCAATCTAACAAACTCTCTAACTCACTACAAGGCTTGATAAGTAGAAGAAGCGTAAATTGAACTTGAAAATCAAATTAAATAATCAATTAAAAAAATAAAAAATAAAATCACCAACTCCGCATTGACTTTAAGTTGAAAAAAAGAATCCGTTCACTCATTAATTATTAAAAAAGATACTTTTTACCTCATTAGTTATTGAAAAATAACTTATTAGCAAGTACTTTTTAACTCATTAGTTATAAAAAAATAACTTATTAGCAAAACACTCCATTTATTATTCAAGACAAATAATAGCTAACCCGTTAAAACAATACGATGGCTAACCATTTAAAGCAAATATAAGAGAAATAATGATAAACACAATTGAAATCATGAATGAACATCACAATCAAATTCGTTCGTGTATAACTACACTCGACCTACAGGAAATATGTGTGTGGCTGAAAGGTGATTCTTTTGTTCAGAAGGCAATTAATTTCCTGACAGATTTCATTGGTCGACTGTGGAGAGCTAGTGAATCGTCAAATCGCCCTCGTTCAACTTCTATGTTGATATGATCTCCTGATGCCGGGTCTGCGTTGCCAGTGACCATCAGTTGCTGTTCCTCTTTTGATTTTTGATTGCGGCATCCAGGAGTTGGAACATGGACATTACAATGAGGTGAGGGAGTGCGCGTAGCCGATCGCCCTGCTGCCGACTCCTCAATGGATGAATGGACATTAAATTGCTTTGAAGGAGTTGGAACATGACCATTAGGTTGAGGGGCGGCAAGCACATATAGTTGATGTTCCTTTCTTGATTTTTGATGGTGACATCCAGGAGTTGGAACATGGCCATTGCATTGAGGTGAGGGAGTGCGCGTAGCAGATCGCCCTGCTGCCGACTCCTCAATGGATGAATGGACATCAAATTGCTTTGAAGGAGTTGGAACATGGCCATTAGCTTGAGGGGCAGCAAGCACATGTAGTTGATGCTCCTTTCTTGATTTTTGATTGCGGCATCCAGGAGTTGGAACATGAACATTACAATGTGGTGAGGGAGTGCGCGTAGCAGATCGCCCTGCTGCCGACTCCTCAATGGATGAATCGACATTAAATTGCTTTGAAGGAGTTGGAACATGACCATTAGGTTGAGAGGCAGCAAGCACATGTAGTTGGTGCTCCTTTCTTGATTTTTGATGGTGACATCCAGGAATTGGAACATGGCCATTGCATTGAGGTGAAGGAGTGCGCGTAGCAGATCGCCCTGCTGCCGACTCCTCAATGGGTGAATGGAGATTAAATTTCTGTGATGGAGTTGGAACATGGCCATTGGGTTGAGGGGCAGCGAGAACAAGCAGGGGGTTGTGATCAGGTCGAGAGTGACCATCATCTCGAAGTGATTTCCATCGTCCTGACGCCACGGCTTTAACGGAAGAACGAACATTTTTGCTTACAGACAGTCCTGGTGGAGTTGGAACATTTTGGTGGTGTTGACGCCCCGGAGAAGCAGCAACCACAACTAAGGGGTTTTCCTTGAACAATAACGTCGTCATATATAGGGCGAGAGCAGCAACTACTAGAGCAGACACAGAACCTTTCACTTTCATGAGCAACGGCATCATCGTTCATATACTTATGAATCTTCAGCGGATTGATCTGCTAGCAGATTGATGGTTGGTAAATACTGGAGAAAACGAGGTTTTTGAGGACGTGATTTCTTGATGAGTTGTACCAGCAGATGAAATATATCATGCATCCACACAATACTAACTCATATAGCGGGATCGTGTATAAATACCTGAGGGAGAGGGGGCAGAGCAGAAACGGACCCGAGATTTTAGATGTGAGATATTAAACAATCTGTATATTGTATTGAATTCAAATTAACTGTAATTAGGCCGATATTGAATTCAAATTAACTGTAATTAGGCCGATAGGCCTTTCCTTTGAAAGGGACCTTCGTCGTCCCTTTCATTCTCCCGTTGACACGTGGCGTCGGGTCCCCTTCATCCTCGTGTTGACAGCTGGCGTCGGCGGCATAACACCTCGTCGTCGTGGCGATATTGGGTTTTCAGTTCTGGTATAACTTCTACACAGCCCTTCCTTCCTTCTTACTCCACGCACCGTCTTCCTTCCTGTTTTCCACAACCGCCAATACAGTTGTTGTTTCACGCAGCTCTATGTCTGGGTCCTCATCGTGGTCTTCTTCGCGAGCGGCCTGGTGTGCCTGGAGGACGTGACCTTCATCCTGCTTTCCTCTGTCTACATCTTCATAGTCTCCAAGGTGGCCTTCCCCGACACATCGGCGACGTCGCGAGTTCGAGCTTACGGGAAGACCCGGCTGTTCACACTGTACGTGGGAACCAGGGGCATGGTTGGGCTCTTGCTCCCGCTCGCGTACATCTTCGGCGATTTCGTGGAGGGCGACAAAATGGGTGTGGAGGCTGCGGCCCCGCATGTGTATTTGCTCTCGTGCCAGGTCTTCTTGGAGGGTTTGTCTTACGCACTGGAGTTCTCTCTCCCAGGCAGGGCAATGGTGCCGGTTTTCTACAACACCAAGCGGATCTTCACCATTCTGGACTGGCTCAGGGCTGATTTCTGGAAACAGACGGCGGATCTGGATTTGCCCTCTTTTTCCTCCTCCTCAGCCGCTGTTCTGTGGCTCCGCTTCGGCTGGGGGCTGGCGGTGGCCAATCTTGTGTTCTGGTCCTTCAATCTCTTCTGCTTTCTCTTCCCCGTGTATCTGCCCAAGGCCTTCAGGATTTATCATCAGAAAAAGACCACCGACGCCATTGCCAAGGAAGAATAGAATAGCATAGGAATTGGCTTCGGCTCGCTTGGTGTATTTGATCGCTTCCGGGTTTGAACCATTGACCTCTGTACAATTTTATCTGCCAAATAATAGGCCTCTATTTCAAAATATTACACCTCTGTACAGTTTTCTCCAATACGTCTAGATGTTTTCATTCGTTTTAATGTGTATGGGATCGATATCTAAAGAATAAAATTGTTATATCTTTCAAATTTTCTGTTTCTGTGAGATGGTCACTGGAAGAACTGTTATATCTTGCAAATTTTCTTTTTCTGCACGATTAACTGTTCTGCTGTTTTCCCGGTAGCCTTCATGGATCAACCTACTGACATCAACTACCTACAGCTTGGATCAATCTCACACAGTGTAGCAACAGAGGAGCCTGGTTCGACAATCTCAGGAACGAAGAACGGAGCTGGAAATCGTGAGCCCGCCGTGCTGTTGTTAGGCCGATACTTTGGAGAATATCATTTCTTCCAGGTGCGCCACATAGTTGAATTTTTTATGGGTATCGTTATAGTATGCGCATTTAGTAATACAGATTGATTTGATTTTCCTGTTGCTTTGCGCTGGACTCTGTAAAATATTTTTGCAAAGATGACTCGAATTAAATTTGATTCAGTTTCTGAGTAATTTCAAAAATAGTGAAAATATCTGGTAGTTTAGGGCATGTTTCTTAACGAATAGAGGGTTGTGCCGACTCTGATCTGCTCGCAAGGATGGAGAAAGCAGTTTCCGACAGAGTGGACGTCATATCTGTATCCATTGGCAGCCGTAGTAATCATGTCCTCCCTTATTACGAAGATTCCATAGCGATGGGAGCTCTTGGAGCCATTGAGAAGGGTATTTTTGTGTCCTGTTCCGCTGGTAATAGAGGGCCGATTCCTTTTGCAATTTCCAATGGACCAGGCAAATGTTACCAATGGCTCAGGCCATTTTAAACCATCAACTCTCTTTATTGTTGCCCCTTTATCCTTCTTTCCACCTTTAGGATAGGCCTGATACACATACAAATGGCCAAAGTTTGTTAATCTATTACCGAGAAATTATGAATGAAACTTGCATTCATTATTATCCCAAGACCCAAACCATTTCAGCTTAGAAATAAACTTACATCTTTCGAGTGATATGGGAGCTTAAGAATGAAATGTTCGATAGTCAACGCATTCATTGAGTGACCACTTACATTAATCACGCCCTCACAGTGCCTCTGGAACCATAATTTCTTCAGCTTATACTTGATGAAGTCAATTTTTTGAGAATGGTCTCTACAGTTTTTCCCTTTGTAGCTTATTTGATTAGAACTAGCAGTAGAATTGAAGGTAATCCATGCTCGAGGAATGCCTGTAGTTGAAGGAAAGATAATTTGCTTATTTGTCTTATTTAATTGTTACAAGTACGAGGTTATTATTTCTCCATAGTTTGTCTATACAGGCTATAAGAAATGTCTACATTCAGTAACCTTCAAGTATGCTCAAAATGCTTTAGAAAGTATGGTCAATGCTTCTTCAGATTTCCAAACCAAGATTGTGCTTCTAACGAGTTATGGTGAAGTTTCTAACCAGTTATGTTTACAAGATAATATTAAGATCACTCCATAATTCACAAAATCTTGTAGCCAAATTGTTCTGTATTGATCCAGAGATTAGATACGATTTAATAGGTATTCAACAGTCTCAAAATTATATTGTCAAGGTTGCTGGTCTTCTACCTGGGCTCTGTAACAATATACTATGGCCTGCAATCAGCTCCAAGAATATGCTGTCCATAAGACTCCAACCTAGCACAAGATTTTTAAATGGTTCCACATGCCTTCTAAGATGTTTCCATAGGTAGAGTGGATGTCCTCCACAGTATGCAGAATATGCCAAGGTTCAGGTCTGATCTATTTCACTGTATAGGCCTGATCTGCAGGTTCGAGGAGGCCTGGTGACTTTATTCTTCCACAATTCTGAACTTCAGGTCTGAGCTACAAGAAGATCCGAAAAAGGTGCCACCATAGGTCTCCCCAGGTTTACATAAGGTATAGATCAAGACCCAAACAAAAAATCTTCACTAACATTCATTCTTTCTGAGCCCTTTTTAGCTAAAATGGACGAGGCTTTCTATGTATTTACACTTGTTTGCATATGTGAAAGGACGTATGTTGTAGTAGTGAGCCAACCTGTATATTAATGCCGACTTCTAAACAACCAGATTTTTTGGTTAAAATTATCTATACATGTTGGCATAATAAATATGGTTATTCGTATTTCTAAAATTACCTTTATTGTTCTCTAAAATATATCTCGAACATTATTTCTACCAGGATCCTAAATAATTCTTGAAATTTCTGCAATTACTAAAGCTATTTGAAGGCATATGAAAAAAATAATTTAAAATTTTAAAATCAGACTGACCTGATGACAGATCTCGTGGGAAAAGAATTCTGTAAAATAGAACTCCAATGTCATATCTTGGCAATGTCCTGCTGACTGAAACATCTGTTAAGAATCCAAAATGGCTTAAAAACAAAATCCATCATTAAAATAGAACTCAAATGTCATATCTTGTCAATGTCCGACTGACTGAGACATCGGTTAAAAATCCAAAATGGCTTAAAAACATACTTCAGAAACAAGGTAGAGCAACATTTATTATTTCCATCAACGAATATACTAATGGAACTTTTGTTCAAGTTGCATACTAATCTCAAAATCTTTTGCACCCCCTTCGACAGTTTTGAGGTCTCCTCTGCAACTCCGAACGATGCTTTCCTTCTATGTAAACTTCCAGCTTGGGAAGATACAACAGGTGAGCATTCATTTATAGGGGGAAGCAAACCTCCCGCAACAAACTCTTTCTTGCCTTGTTGACTTTCTTGGACAAAGTAGTGACAATGTGAAGGAGACCTGAGGAACTCTGGCTTCTTTGCTATAAATTGTTCAGAATTTTCAACAGGTTCGATTTGTTTCCTGGATAATGAAATGTAAACAGCCTCTTCATAGAAACCTTGCCTTAAATGTACAATATGTTCCTCAAGGTGAACAATCTACTCTTCAAGCACAGCTACAGAAATGAAGGCCATGTTCCGCCATATTGATCCAAATCTCAAAGACACATTTTGTCCCTCTTTGTTTGTCTGGTCTGTGAGTGGAGTGTTTAATAGGGTTAAGGCCAATTGCAAGTCTTTGGTAAATCCATACAAGAAAACCCTTCAACTATGAATTTGACTTATTTCTTAAAAAATCAGATTGCAATTTCACTTGTTCCTCTTTGCCCCAATCTACATTCCTAAATTTTTGCGTAGGCAAATTCCTTTAGATTGAGAGCACCACAGATGCATCTACATGTGTCAAAATATATTGTTATTTCGGTAGCCAGAAACCATGTAATTACATCGCAGGATCACGCTCAATTTTCCCTTATTACGAAGATTCTATAGCGATGGGAGCTCTTGGAGCCATTGAGAAGGGTATTTTTGTGTCCTGTTCCGCTGGTAATAGAGGGCCGATCCCTTCTGCAATTTCCAATGGACAAGGCAAATGTTACCAATGGCTCAGGCCATTCTAAACCATAAACGGTCTTTATTGTTGCCCCTTTATCCTTCTTTCCACCTTTAGGATAGGCCTGATACACATACAAATGGCCAAAGTTTGTTAATCTATTACCGAGAAATTATGAATGAAACTTGCATTCATTATTATTCCAAGACCCAAACCATTTCAGCTCAGAAATAAACTTACATCTTTCGAGTGATATGGCAGCCTAAGAATGAAATGTTCGATAGTCAACGCATTCAGTGAGTGACCACTTACGTTAACATCTTGGACAAGTGAATTTTTTTATTCTGAAGATCGATGTTTACAGATTATTATAATGATTAATTATACATAAGGCAAATGGCTGGCATACAGATCAAAAGACAAATTTCTTTGGCATACCCAAAAAACGCTTTCACTCTCATCTACATTTTACTTGGACTTATTGTTTTCAGCTCGTAGTGCATTGAATTTTGCATTCAGCGAAAGCACTATAATTTGTAGTATGACAAGACTGGTCTCTTCAGTACATACCAGATTGTTTGTTTGTGCCTAGCTTCTTCCAGGACCTTTCTGTGGGAAATTCAATGTGTCCAAGATTTGATCTTCCAGGAACGTTTACAGTTTTCAGCTCATGGTGTAATGTATATTGCATTTAGGGAAACAATGGACTTAATTTTTGTTGGTTTGTTTGTGTGTAAAAATGTCTGATTGCTCTTTTTTGTTGGTTTGTTTGTGTGTAAGAATGTCTGATTCAGGGAAAGAATGGAATTAATTTTTGTTGGTTTGTTTGTGTGTAAGAATGTCTGATTGCTCATCATCATCATGGTCCTTATATGCAGTCCCGGACTCTTCACACAACTAACATTATAGACCTTCACCTCTCTGTTGTAGATGCATAACTGTAAACCATTCCTAATTACAGCAACATATGATAAGCATGGAAAATCAAGAAAATCTCTGGACATTGGAATGGCACATCATATCCTCCAGCTCAAGCTTTCTAATGGTATTTATTAGACGTTGTTTCCTTGAAAATAATTCATATGGTATGCATGGTAATTTCAGTTGTTATTGACAAGACTATTCACTTTGACATTTTGTTTTTTTTCGGATGAGAAAAATACTGGTTTATATTATGTATTTGGACATTTTTTTATTTATAAGTTGTTTGAAAGGAGTTTATATGATGATGATTTTTATTAGCCCAACTGTCATTTTGAATCTCAGCTTCGTTTATATTGATTTACTTTAGCTTCCAGTGTTGGTTTTGTGGTTTTCATCCTGGAGATAAAAGTTGTATACTGCAATAGGAATGTCTTATGAATGCTCCCTTTAACTTCAATTAAATTGTCGGATGTTGGTTTTTTAGATGCAACATTTTCTATATACTGCAATAGGAATGTCAGGAATAAAATCTTGGTTATTAAAATAATATATATACCCATAAATAACTTGTGTAGATCTTCAGTGGAGTGACGTTGTACTTGAGCAGTTGAGCGAAAGGTTGAAGGATGGATTTAAATATGAAAAGCAACTAAATACAAGCGGTTGTCTCCAGTTTCTGCAATCTCTGTGTGAGATGTTTAGAATTGGTTCTAATTCTGGTCAGACTGAGTAAACTAGCCCATCGTAACAAAGCTTTGCTGTAAATTTGAATCAGGGCAAGATATTTGAATAACTGCAAAAATGTTTTTATCATTATTAAAAATATGATTTGTGGAATTTCGGAAATTTACTTCATGATGGTTCAGTTTAATCCTTTGTCATTCTTTTTCAGTTCCAGTTCAATGTCAGGGTTATATTTAACAATTTGATGGGAACCGTTCAATGTCTCTTTCCCACTCATAAAAATTTATGTGTCAATTTCGATTACGAACTTCTTTATGAATTGATATGTTTTGTTGGCCAAGCCATAGTTTTTTTTTGGAAAAAATATTTATGAAAGAAATGATGCTTGGCTATGGGCATAGTGGTGCTGAGAACTGCTACTAAGTTTTAACAATGACATTTATTTGTTGGCCAAGCCATAGTTTTTTTTTGGAAAAAATACTTATGAAGGAAATGATGCTGACAAAAGAGAATTGGTTTTCATAAGCTCCTAGTCATTAAAAGCTGGATATATTTATACATGTAAATATGTTCTGATAAGTACCTTCCAAGAGGATTCCCCAGAAGAGAAGATAAGTACCTTCCAAGAGGATTCCCCAGAAGATAAGCTTCAACGTTCTGACAATTATCTCCTTAATTGAAGGCGCCATCTCAGTGAATTTCTGCACAGATTCTGCCATTTCAGATTATTTGTTTGTGCCTATCTTATAAATTTTTCTTCCAGAACCTTTATGTGGGAAATTCAATGTGTCCAAGATTTGATCTTCCAGGAACCTTTACAGTTTTCAGCTCATGCTGTAATGTATATTGCATTCAGGGAAAGAATGGACTTAATTCTTTTTGGTTTGTTTGTCTGTAAAATGTCTGCTTGCTCTTTTTTGTTTCTTTTCAATTTTAATAGAATTTGTTCAAATGTGACAGAGAAAAACCTTGGCACAACAATCAGACGATGACAATGGCCATCACTAGGAAAGATCAGAAAGACCTTCAAAAACTTGCATGGGAACAAATGGCTGTTGGCTCTAAAAACTCAGGGATTGGATCCAGGATCAGGAAACTGATGGCCTCACTCATAGCATTCATCTGTATCACCTACGTGATGTACTCTGTCAATCTTCTACTAAGCAGCTATTCTTGTTCGTATTTCACAAATATGAGAAACAACCCTGCATTTTTATTTATTTGAGAATACCTGCTCTGTTTTTTTTTGCCCAATTTTCTGAAGTTGTTTGTGGCATACTGATGGGCAGATTTGCTGACGCAGAAAAAGGTAACAGTTAGAGGGCGTGTGGATCCCCAAAAAAGGATGCAACGAATTAGATTAATGGGTAACGACCAGAAGACAAAGAGCATCCATCAATTTGAGGGGGTAGGGTTGGAAATTTGAGAATGTAGAGAAAAAGAGAGAAAAGGGGCACATGTGCCTTGTTAACTTCTTGACTTCTGAAAATTTGATGAATGCCCTGTACGTTAGGCAATTGTGTCTTCATATTTTGTAATACTTCATTTAACAGTATATGCAGTCCCGGACTGGCACTTTTCCTGATATTGGAGATTTTGGAGACCTCTATTTACTCTATTACTGACCTTGCACTCTATGCCGCTGGTTAAACCTAGGATTGTAGTGATTTTGTTAGACATTTTTATTGTTTTGGTCATAGATCAGTCATACTATAACTGAATTTGGCAATTCCAATTTAATAATCCTATCGGCCTCTCTTTGTACCTTTTGGGACAATTGCTAGTATAGACCATGGACAGATTCTGCATTCATAGAGCACACGGGAGAGAACATACACGATTGTTGTAAAGTCGTTGTGCCCAAAGGCATTTAATCTTCAATGTGCTCCTGTTAAATGGATGGTTTCAACTTTCAACTTTACGCGTTGAATGTTTGCATGTCGGCAGAGAGCGCAGAATAGTAATGTCTGACCGAGTTGGGATGTTTGACAAGGTCCTCACAACCGTTTAGTTCATCCGTGGTGTGGAATTGACTTCAACTCATGAGAAAGCAAAGCTTAAAAATATATACATAGAAATATGTTCCTAGATGTACAAAACGTAAATGTATATGACTGTGGGAAGGTATAAATCTTGCCCATAAATTTCGTTCTCAAATCTAGGCTCACATTTATCACCGATTGTGCATTTAGCACAGACTCGAAGATTACGAAAAGCACTTTAGACTGATCTGAATCAATGATTCCGCATTTAAGACTGACTCCACACGGAAGAAGAAATCGGAAACATTTTTAAAATACATGTTAATGTGTCTATATATAAAGAGTTCTTTTTTCAATACATATAGAGATATAACAAAACAAGTGTTGCATGCAGCTGGTAATCCTTGTTGCAGTTTGTTCTAATTTCAAAGTTAAACCACTCAAGTGAGAGGGCAAACTTATATTGGAAACATCATGGTTGTGTATATATAGTATTTTGCTTTTATTGTTTTGTGTGAATGGTGGGAAATTCCAATTCTACCAGTAACAATATGAATAATTGAATGTATGTAATGGACAAAGAAAACAACAATTCTGCTAGTAATATAATGGACAATATGAACAACACAAACAACATTCTGCTAGTAACATAATGGACAATATTGATTAGTAATATAATAAATATACAATTAAAATAATAACTTTATTTTTAACAGATGTATTATTATAATTCCACAATACACTGTTTTAGCTTAGAAGAACTATTTTGGCATGTGAACAATTGTTCAATATGACTATTAACTCTCATTTAAACGAGAATAATTCATAGCAAGTCATTCAAATGTGTTAGTTTTAAATGCAATCCATCTATGTCAGATAAAAAAATACTTGAATATAGAATTTTGTTCAAATAAAATAATAGAACTTAATAGGACATGCGTTCTCTCTTTCAGTTTCAATAATAGAGTCCTTTCCTTAGTAGCAGGATCATATCACAAGCACACTTGAGTCTAGTTCAGGATCGAAGGAGACTCCAACTACTAGGAATCTCTTACTTTGAGATCTACCACCACTTTTAACCATCATTATTTGCCAAAGCTTGACAATGCTATAAGTATATTTATAGAGCATATACGTAATGTGTAGTGTATATTTTATATTCAGGGACACTTTAATCCATCGTCGTGCATTCTCATGGTGGCATAATCATCGTGCGTTATCATGGTGGCATAGCAGGGGCATGTATCCTCATTTCTATATGTACTAGGAGGAACACAATTGCACATCTTCTTTCACAAGTTTCACTGCAATCTGCATCAAGAGACCAAAACAAGCAAGAACAACAAGTTATGCTAAAGGAAAGTTAAATTAACAAAACCATGATGCGCAACAACAAAGAAGCAACATTGCAATACCAACAACGATGATTCACAGAAGACAAAAAATAATAACAACAACCATGACTACGAGCGCATACCTATGCCCATTTGATCATTTAAGATGTACCATTACTAACCTATGTTGTTGAAGCTCCAGTCTCAGCACCCTTAGCATATATTTGTTCCATCATTCAATGAAATATAGAGAATGAAGAATATGTATATATTATTTGATTAAAGGAGAATATATTATATGTACATTCTTCTCTATATGTAGTGCAATGTAGAGGATGCGCTCAATTTATAGGAATGACAAACAATCAACGATAGCTCCTTACTCCCTATATACAACTAATGATTACTGGACTAATAATAATGAATTCCCTAGAGTCTAATTCGTCAAACTGAATACATATTGTGTGTTAATCCATACCTGGATTCTAATCAACATGGGCATGTTAATACAGAATGCTCCGCATTTGAAAACATTCAAAGTGTGTTTAATTATGATTCAAATTACCATGTCTAAAGGTTTTTGAAATATAAACAAAGCATTTAGTGAAAAATATAAAAACAAACCATGCATCTATTTAGTGAGCTACCACAGAGACTCATGTCAAAGCTTGAATATATTGGACATGACTAGGGTATGCCCACTCTTGCCACGATATGCTTTCATGCTTTACCCCATGTGAAGATTTGTTTGACATAAAGTTCATGGATTTTTTTCACCTCTAAGCTTGTATTTATGGTAAAACTATGTGTCGTTTTGAGAAAAATTAAGCCATACAATTTTGTATATTCTTTTCTTGATTTGGACCCAATTACATTGATCTCTTAGTGTTTTAAGATGTTGATCTTTTTCCATGAGTTAGATGGAGTTCTCGATTTTTCCTTACTTGGATTCATCCACAATTCCAGTATCTTTGTGCTGTAGAGCTTTTGGTCATTTGGTTCCATCTTCTGGAAACAGACAAGCCCATGAAGGTATGGGTCATAGTTGCATTCGAAAACATTGGGTCATCGTTGCAGACAAAAACATTGAAGGAAAGCATCTCACCATTACACAACCTTACAGGTATCATCATCTTGTAGCAGATTCATGGAGGTAAGAGTCCAGGAGTTATCCAACATTATCATCCTATAGCAGATTCGTGGAGGTAAGAGAACTTAATTCATGGAGGTAAGAGTCCAGGGGATATCCAACATTATCATAGGCACTTAAGGTACTATTTCTAAAGTTTCCCTAATGTTCCATGTCCATGAAGTTTGTTGTTGCAATGGAAATCAGTGAAGGCTAAATGCCCCCTTTGAGCATTTTCAAGATATGGAAAACATTGATTCAATTTAGCAATTTATCTCATGCATAAAAAATGATAAATTTGATTAAACAAAAACAACATATGATTGAGCAAAGACAACATGAAGCTGCAGAGTAATTTTTCAACCAATAAGTGCAATTTTCATGATCTTCCAGTGTTCAAGGTGACTCTGACTCCTATATTAATTTACTGATTTATGTACTCAATGATGAAGGTAAAATGCATTACACCTTAAAAACACCCAAGCTATTTACAAAAGTCTTTTTCATTCATTTTGTTTCTAAATGTCTTGAGTTTTATGATTTAAAAAAGATTGATCAAAGCATCCAAAATTTTATGACAGGTTTTGATAATTTGGATCTGACCTGCATGAGAATCCACTCCAACCTTTAAGAAATACAGCTCACCTGCAACCATATCAAGTTAACTTGTTCTCTTGATTAAAATAACACAGAGAATAAGTTGATGTGGCCATTATCTTCCTTCAAATTACATAACAGAGAGCTTGATTAAGATCACAAAAATAACTAACTATTGTGTCAATTCAAGGTGACTGTGAATCTTATACTAATTACTGATTTATGTACTCAATGATGAAGCAATGCAGAAGGTAAAATGCACTACAATAAGGTTTGATCATTGAAATTCTTTGAAAAAATATTTCGTGCTATTGTACCAAAAGAGAATTTAACTCAAGTGCATCTTTGATAAATTCATCTACTTGAGGAATTCCTTTGAATTTGTCTAATATAGCTTGCATTTATTGAATATTTGTGTTCTTCACTACCATGCATGTCTGATGCTTTACTGTCATTTTCTTAAAATTTTATTGAAGGTGTACCAGTTGTATTTCCGCTTGCCTATTGGTGCTTTGTCTTTCTTGCTTGAGTTGTTGTTCAAGTAATTGAACTCATTCCTCTTTTTCCTTCAGTAACAATTGAACCTCTACTACATTATCAATTGTTGTAGTCGCATACTCTCCTACATATTGTGATGGCTTTGTAAGGTTGTTGCATGGATCCATTGTGGTGTCTCTCCACACTATCTTGAGTGGCTCATTTTAAAGAGTTTTTTTTTGTCAATACATCCAATTTTCTTTTATTTCTTTGCCTTTTTACTACAGCCTTATGTGTAGGACTGTAGAATATATCCAAGGGCAATATTTCTTCAATCTTCAAAATAATTTCAGAAGTTGAATGTGCGAGGATAACTTCAATGTCTTGAGTAGTCACAATTTCTTGTATTGTGGCTTCTGGATGTACAACCTATTGAGTGTGTTGTGGAGTCTGGAATCTAGACACTCCTTCAAGAAAAATCTCCGTTTGGAGCCTTTTATTAAATTTCTCCAACTCCTGTTCCAGATTGATGACTAGAGTCTTTTTTGTTTTAACCTGTGGGGGACTAGTCTCCATGTCTTGTTCAATTGAGACCTTCTCAGTCATTTCTTCATGATTTTCTTCTATATCCTATTCTGGGTCTGCCTCGAGGCTTTCTTCTTTAATCTCATATTCATGTTCAAAGTTTTCAGAACCCTGAGTGGACATCTCTTGTGATTCTTCATCAGAATTCTACTTAGAAGTCTCCCCCAAGCTTAAGTTGGGAGTAGGTTCTCTTACTTACTCAATTTGTAATAGGTATAAAGGGACCCATTCAATCTTTTCATTTATGTATATGTAGAATTATCTAAGGTCCTTTGGTTTATGTTTAGTGATGCTAAGTGAAAAACTTGTGAAAATATCTCGGCTTGCCCAAATAACATCAAACAAATCTTCATCATAACTGAATTGCCTGACCTTGACCATGGTAGTAAAATTCATAACAACCTGGTTGGGGTCATCTTGTCTACTTGGCATGGTAGCTAGGTTTAGGACCATGATTTTTTGTATTTCTTTAAATGCATGCTCGAGATCCTACAATGCGAAAGCGCCACAATGTAATGTGAAGGTTGGCCAAATGGCTTTCTTCTGCTCCTTAAGGGTTTTTTTTGTTCCATCACCCACTATTTGATAAGCTATTTCTCGTGCTAGTATTTTCTCTGGAACATAGAATGGGAGTGCATGGGGAGCAGTAGTACTCCCCAAAACTCTGATATAAGTAAACCATTTCTCACCAAACCATCTCTCCACTGACAAGATGTAAATATTTTCTTCCTCTAAAAGCCTCTTGGATTTCTTATAAAAATTGTCTAATAAATAGGTAACATGATGCCATGACAAATATTATAAAAATGAGAGCCAAACTCTGATTCCCACAGTATTTTCTGATAAACATGGATGGGTGAAGGATCTTTTAAAGTCCATTTCCATCCCATGTTTGGAATATGTGAGCAAAAACATATAGTAGACATGACATAAGCACTCATGTAGAAGGGAGGGATAATCCGTGGGGAGACAATTCTATTATGCCTGTATTCTCTAATGGCCATGGCTACATTATCCAAGAAAATGGCACTCCAGTTCAAAATGGTAGGATTTACAATTGCATAAATCAAGGGAATCCATTCAATGGAAAATTTCATGGTATCAACTTTTCTGAATAGCCTACGCAACATTGCAGCTACAAAATTGTATGGGGGTGACAGAGGTGTGATAGGGTACATACTAGTTTTCTCTCGTCTAAACTTGTTGGAGCCAGACCTCTAATTATCCATAACGTCCATTGGATCTTCATTCTCTTTGGAAAAATGCTCGATAAAAGCTTTTTCAGAGATCTTTTCTGGCTGCGAAAAATGGTACATTTGGCTCAAATTGTCTATTTTGAATGATCCCATAACATATTTCCTCATTTTTCTGAACGTTCTATCCAAAACATCTAATTCATCAACAATCCATCTTACCATATATGTGTATGGTAATATTTTTGGTCTTGCAGTGATCTTGTGTAGAGAAGAGCATGTTGGTTCAATGTAGGAAGCATCAGATGAAGTTGTGGCATCCGTTGTTGCCTTAATCTCTAGGGGTCTTGGGTTTTCTCCCTATAGTAAATTGTGCATCTCTTCGCAAGTCGTAGTTCCGCCATCTTTGTTACAAGTAGTATCAGAGAATAACGATAGCATTTTTGACTGCTCAAGGGTAGTATCCTCTGTGGTGTTTTTTCCTTTCTTGACCATCTCCATGAGTGTTGTGTTCTTTGAAAACTTCCACTCATTCAGACAAATGGAGAAAACAGGATAAAAACACAGAGCGGTAAATTCCAGTGAAAGCATGATTAGCACAGTAAATTCTGAAAGCATGTAAGGATGGATATTTTATTTCAAACATGAATAAGAAAGATATCTATCATCTCAAACCATTAAACAAATAAATGCCTTTAAATCTCCTTAACTATACATTAAGGCTCACACAAGGTTTCCTTTATATCATATCAAAATGTCGCATCACATATTTCAAGCTGGTATTTCCAATTGGTTTGAATGTTCCTGTAATACCATTTCTTTTGTGATTGTGATGAATCACAAATCTTGTAAATCGCAAATTGTAATTCTCGCAAATTGGAAATGGTAATTCTTGGATATTTATAAATACAAGAATTCAAAGTTTCTTTAATATTTTGTGATATGTGATAAGCGGGATTACGATATGTTGGACCCGAATGTAGTTCTATAATCGTTTTAATATTCCCTCAGGTTTGGATTACATCGCGTTTCACATTTTCTTGTGGTTTGTATGTTTGTGTTCTTTTAAGAAATTTGATGCGATTGCGATAAAGAACTTTGAAGAATAGTTCAAGCCTTACGTATTATATAAGCTAAGTGTTATTTATGGGTCTTTTACGGGGATTTTGCTTATCGCATCTTGCGGATTCTGCCTCATGACTAACCCTTGTTATTATCAGATCCTACAATTTGTGATAAAGCAGTAATGTGTTATTATGAAATGACTTGGTTTGATATCTTAGTTTATTAAAAATTTTATTCCAAATGCTTTACAAAAGGCAAGGTCTTATTCACTGAATTTTTTTTGGAGGATTTTTAAAAGGGTCCCAATTTATTAAGACAATATTAATTAGTAAATCAATAAACGCGGGGGTTGTTGAACAGTGCAACAGTTCTCCACAACCAAGTTGTTCCAAGTGTTTCCATTCAATGGTATTTATGAATTCTCTTCCCAACATATTTTTAGCAACATCCTGCTTTTAAGCTTTTCCCACCTTTCTACCTAGAATTTTTTTTTCCATTATAGGACAAACGTTTTTCTTTCTTCCAAATTAGCATTTATCTCTACTTAATCTTACCTTAAGCCTTTTCCTTCAAAATCACACTTTTCTCTCCCATTTTTATTATTATTATCTTTTTCCCCACTTAGCATTGTTCTCCAGTTAAGTTTATCTTTCCACACAACATAATGTTTCTCCCTCATTTTGATGTTTCCCATGTGGCAATATCTATCTTGAAAATTTTGGAAAACATTGAGAAGGATAATTTGGGAAGGTCCATCATCTTGATTTAACCACTTAACAAACTCTTTGAAAATAAGGTATCCTACCTCACTCACATGTCATTTTAAATAATATTCCTGAAAGGAATAAAATGTTTATTCATCATAAAACTATTTACATAAATTATTTTTCCCAAGCCAAGGCTCCATGGCCAAATAATCAAACCATATTTACAATTAAATACAAAATAATCATGTCTTTAAAAGTAACTTCGCTTGGGATATCACAACACCCATCCAAGTTCACCTCTTGTATTTCATTATTTTGCTTCTTTTATTCATAAGCTAACTAGATATCTATGAATACAAAAAAGTAGTTACCATATGAAACTTTAGACGAGGATAAAAAGATGCAACGATTTTGTAAACATCTCAAGAGAAGATATCCAACTATAAATTGTAGCTTTCAGAAGGAGAGTGGGTCCTGAATTTTTCACACAAGAGTATGGTATGATCTAGTTAATATTTGTTTACTTTTGATAGCTTTTTAAGTTTGATTACATGTCTCAAGTCATATGAGACTTGTGATACATGTTTTATTTTAAAAAATAGCAATGGAAAGAGGTTCAAAATCTAGTCTTGTTCAAATGCTATATATCATTAATTTTGGTCATTGATGAGTTCTTTTGTGTTGTTTTTTATTATCAATATTGATCATTGATATTTTGTGGTAGTTATATCAATGCCCAAGAAGTTCAGTTCGAGCTTGTTGCAATGGTTCATGGACTATATTTTAGTTTCTCGCTATTTTCATTTGACTCACATGATCATAAAAATTATCATTTGTAAAGAATTACTTTATCAAAGGTTACTGTAATCTATTAGTTGAGATTCATTATATCTGAACAATTTTCTCAAATCAATTCAATGAAGGATCTTTATCTTATTTTGCTACCTTGTGTTCTTTTGCTAATGTTTCCTTTCCTGTTTTTTCTAATTTTAGTTCCTTTCATTTCATATAATGTTAACCTATTGTTCTTTAATTTTTTTTGTAGATATATGTTGTGACTCCATTGTATTTTTTATATCACAACTCATTGAGTTCTATATTGTAAACATGTATAGCTCTTATGATGTTGTTAGCATACACGTTTAGTATTACTATTTGTTTCATGTTTTATTTTCAGATAAGCATTACTTCAAATGTATTTTATTTTTTATAATTAATAACGCTATAAAATCTAGGGTTATGCTCCCACCTTCCTTGCTCTATCTGACTAACAATTGAAATTATGTTGAAGAAATAAATTGTTATATTTCTAATCATCAACACCACTATGATTGTGAGACACATTAATTAAAAAATTTAGTTTAGGATAGCTTGGTTGTATACACTTAATCAGGTGTGTGCGTGTGTGTAGAGCCCCATATATCTTTATAATCCCTAATGGAGGCCATGGTTTTTCTTCTGTCATATAATATATGACATTGAACATATATAAAATGTTTACAACACCATTTTTTCTATCCATCCATGCAAAAAGGGGTTAAATCCATTGGAAAACTTTGAGTACTACTGTGGGTGGGGGGGTTGAATCAATATTGTGTCTTATTACCAAACTTTTGCTTTTATTTTCTTTACTGAGTAACACTCACTAAATAGGAGCAACTCATTAAACATTTGCAAATATACGCATGAATCATAAACGGCAAGTAAATAATATGAGCAACATAACCATGGATAAAAGAACAAGAAAGAATCAACGCATGAGACACAAAATATCTCATGGAAAACCTTTCACCAAATTAAAAACCACCCTTGCTTCTGCTACGCTGCTATGAATATTATATTAAGAAAAATGTGTCTTTTATTGGGAAAAATACTGAGAGGTGTGGGGGGTGAATTAGTATTTTAAAACTCACATAAGCCATTGAATTTATTATTCATATTTATGTATGCGAGTATCATTAAGTGTTATGAAACCAGCTCACAAAAAGATAGAAAAGATAGTTGAACGCCTTAGAATTTATCCTCTTCGAGGGGGAAACCTCCTTTACATTACACAAATGAATAATTCTTGGATGATTCAAATGAAAAAACCTCCTTTCTATATATAGGAGTCTAAGGGGACACAATATAACCAAGCCGGCCTAACAATAATAATATAAAGGCAAAAAAATAACAATAGAGGGATTCTATGGGGCACAGTAATAACAAT
Organism: Pinus taeda; assembly: GCA_000404065.3. Classification (NCBI taxonomy): domain Eukaryota; kingdom Viridiplantae; phylum Streptophyta; class Pinopsida; order Pinales; family Pinaceae; genus Pinus; species Pinus taeda. The sequence goes on along the minus strand of APFE030049592.1, from coordinate 83,422 downwards.
ATTGGGACAATAGGGGCACAACAATTTTAATAAGGGATAAAACTACAATATTAATTGGGGCATCACTAGTATTATAGGGACCTAACATTAAGTAAGCCAACATATGTATGAAACTATGATGAAGACAAACAATATATACCCAGTTAACTAAATTTTCATTTTTTTCATCATTTGTTTAACTTGAAACAATGCATAATTAATTCATTAGAGATTAACTAAACCATCACACATAAAGAGAACATGAGGACAATAGGATTTTTAGGTGGAAACCTAATTTGGGAGAAAAACATCGTTGTCGATGTCTTTGTCTTCTTCTTTTATTATAAAGAAAAAAATCTTACAATATTTGTACTAGCGCAGAATCATACTAGTAAAAAGGCACCCACCTGCAAAAGGCTACAACCTTTTCTCATTCTCGAGCACCCAATAGAAAGGAGTTCCAACCCCCTAATATCGTTTACCATCACCCACCAAAACGAAGCTCCAGCCCCCTCATCAGATTTACTAGCTACCACTGGAAGGAAGCATAGAATCCCTCACTGAAGGCTCCAACTGTCAACACCACTACGGACCACATTTCAAAATATTTCATATTGGATCCACCTGACTCACAACATCAAACATGTAGGCCACTTTTAATCATATTTTCAGAGTTGACCCACTATCATCATTTAAGGCCAAGACCTAATAACAATACTGAAATGAATCACTGTATCATATCACTTAATCACTTAGTCAACTGAATCATCAAATCAATGACTGAGTCTCAATCAGCTATTGCAACCAGATCAAACTATATCAGAACATATCATATCAATTCATTGTTACTTATCAATATATCAAGACAAACATTGTTACCCATAATAGAAATGAATTGTTGTCATTGCAAGCCCTGATCAAGCATACATTATATTTTATATGCTAATGTTCTAAGTCACACCCACATATGTATGCACTTTCCCTCAAGAATACCTATGCACAAATATGAACACACTTATAACTGAATCTACATTATTGTACCGCTGAATAAATCACTCAATCAAACACTGAGACTATAATAATTTACTGACCCAAATGCAGATCACCATACAACAATATCATCACATGTCAACATTTCAATCAGTTCATCACTATCAAACAAAAATTATCATAAGAGAAACTTCATCAAAAGACAATAGAAAACATAACAGAACTGATCACACATCATTAAAAAATCATATTGCCAATCCCTAGTAGATGTACGCAACTCTTATTAATAATTTTCATGTATGTACATGCTTTTCATTCTTGATACCTAGATATATATTCTGAAATTTTCACAGAATGTATATGTGACTACCTAGATGCAGATACAGGTTTGACGCGAGTTCTTAATGGAAAACCATCATACATATATGTAATCATTGAGTCATACCTTCACTACACAACACAACATTTGTACAACCCAAATATCGGCATAAAAGTTGTTATAGACACACATCACAATAACATCATCATAGTTCTATAAAACCATAAACAGATTATTTAATATGTATTCATTTTATATCTTACAGATCTAATCCATCTCTATGCTACCTAATGCACACCTAAGGGAGAATCATGCAATCCCAGAAGAATCTTTTGTTTGAGTTGGTAATTCTCACAGAGGTATAAGCGATATTTGTACCATAACGAATAATTTTTCCATCTAAATGTATCAGATGTACTGGAATATTGTTGTACATTTCGAATAATTTCCCACACTTCTTCATCATTCTTCCATTCCTCTATTGCTTCATTTATCCAATCTGGTTGGATAATAGAAATTGCACACAACAATTCTTCCACATCATCATCCTTTCTTGAGAGTGCATTTGCCACAACATTTTGCTTCTCTTTTTTGTATATGATTTCAAAGTCATAACCCAACATCTTTGTGACACATTTTTGTTGTTCTTTAGAGGATAATCTTTGTTCTAAAAATTATTTAAGGCTATCATGATTCGTATTTACCTTGAAGTGTCTTCCCATTATGTAGGGTCTCCATTTCTTAAGTGCATGTAGTATTGCCAACATTTCCTTCTCATAAATAACTTTGTGTAAATACTTTCCCTTGATTGGACAACTTTCGAAAGCAATGGGTCTTTCATCTTGCGCTAAAACACCACCAATTCCATTTCCAGAAGCATCACATTCCATAATAAAGGTTTTTGTGAAGTCTGGGGTAGCTAAGACCGATGCTTGGCACATTGCCTCTTTAAGATATTCAAAGGCCTTTGTTGCTTCTGGAGTCCATGAAAATGCATCTTTCTTCAACAATGTTGTTAGAGGTGCTACTATTTTCCCATAATTCTTAACAAACTTGCAATAATACCCTATCAACCCGAGAAATCCTTGCAAACGCTTTATGGATGTGGCGATTTCCCATTCCTTAATGGCTTTAATTTTTCTAGGGTCTACCTTAACTCCTTCATGAGATACAATATGACCTAGATATTCCACCTCTTGTACTTCAAAGAAACATTTGGATATTTTTGCATATAATTGTTTCTCCAATAGTTGTAGCACCCTGTCAATGAGTTCAACATGATCCTTCCAAGACTTGGTGTAGATTAGTATATCATCAAAAAATACAAACACAAATTTTTTAAGGAAGGGTTTTGTTGTAGCTAGCAACAACCCACATTTTTATTTAGTTTTAGTAATAAAGCTAAATAAATAGGGACTGTTACATAGTAATTTGTCATCGTTGGTCACCGTCCCTGTTACCCTTGTTTTCGTACATTGGAGGACACATTTCGGGACCTGTGACCAGTGACATAACCTAAAAACACTTGCATTATATTCCCCTGATTATGTACTTCATGTTCCCTGAAGACACCTTTTGCAGATTATCCCAAAAAAGTGCCCTTTTTCCATTAGCACGGGTACACAGTGTCTTACCCGTGCCAATGACTCAGTTCCTCAAAAGGGGGCACGCCCATTAGCGCTCTGTCCTAGAGCAACACCCGCGCCACCTAAATTTGGTAATGATTTTTGGCCAACGCGCACCCATATGTTTTTTCCTCTCTTGTCATGAAGTTCTATGAGGGAAAAATCCTCAAGATAGAGGTCAAAAGTCATTGATTATCCATGAAAACTATGCTGAGTAGCTTTTCAGGGATAATGCCAATCTGCAATGAGTGTCCTAGTACAATGTATCTTCTTCCCTTCTCCATCTATAAATGGCTGTCCTCATGCATTAAACCAGTTAGTTTTTTGCCAGAGTCTTTGTGAGTGCTGAAGTAATGCTAGAGTGATAAGTAAGAATTGAGAAGAATAGGGAGGTTATGCTGCCAGAATCTTGAGAGAGAGAAGGTGTTTGCAAGGCGTACATAGCTGCTCACCCAGTCAAAGGAGGATCTGACGTCAGAACTTGGTTGTATTCTCTTTTGTTTTATCAATAATAATGGACGACTATCATTATGGTTCCACTCATGTGTCTTTACTGTGATGTTTGAGTTGTATCTTTTCTGACTGATACATAGTTGCATTTCTTGGATTTTATGCTTGTATTTGTCTTGTTCTTCGCATGTGCAGGTGTCTATTCATGGAGATCGTGAGGATTGTGACCAGCTGAAGCAAAAGAACGGGAGCGATGACACTTCTACGAATATAAGCGTTGGATTCGAGGTAGGCTCTTATATCGATCTTTGATTCGCAATTAGGAACCTGCGTGTTAGCGTTGTGTGATTGTTGCTAGACCCCATTTGGGGCTAGTGGGATCGCCTCTGTCCGCAGAGGGGATTTGCCTATACAACAATTTGGCGACTCCACTGGGGAGAAGCTTGTTGTTTTATTTTGTTGTTGGTTTTGTAAACTTTGGACGGAGCCTGAAGTATTGCCAGGTAGCCTTCGAAACACTATTGCTTTGCATTAGTGAAGTAGATCAAAGCCACTTCAGTCAATCTCGGGTTTGGTTTACGGACTGAACAATTTCGACTTTGTCTTGCATGTTAATTTTTCTCTTGTTTGCTGGTTTGAATAGCTTTCTGGATTGAATTTCTTGCTGTTCCTTGCTTGCTGGATTTTCCTGATACTGTAAACCAAGCTTTGGACCACCTGTTTTGTTTTTTTACTTGGCAAACTTTATTAACGCGGTTTTTCTTCTGACAGTCGCGCAAGTTGGCACTTTTTGCTTACTAACAACCCGCGCCAATCCCTTTATAGCGCGAGTTGCAGTCTGACAGTCGCGCCAGACTTGTTAACTTTTCCAGTTAGCTTCTTTGTCAATCTTCTGAGCTTGGATTTCTATCTTGTTGCATCTTTTATAGCTTCTGGAAGTTTGTTGGACATTTATGTGACTGGTCATTCTTTTTCTCCTTCAGTTGTTTTCTTTTTTCCATCGATTTTATATCGAGCCTTCTGTAGGAAATTATGGTTTGATGATCCAGCCAACTTTTTGATTGTTTTCCACACTCCTCTGGTAGTTGTACAAGTTTTTCATTTTATGCTGCAAGTAATTCACTTTTAGCTTGTTTATTTCTTGTTTGACTTCATTTGAACTAAGATTACAAGGTTCATTGAAAGTCTTGGTGTTTTCATTGCTTTGATAGGTCATTTTTGACGTTTCAGAATTGGTTCTAGATTCTTTTGAGTGAATTATCTGGTTGAATGCATGTCCCTTGAGATATGTTAAATGCATCATACTATTTTAAAAGAAAAGGAAAAACAAAAAATCTTTTGCTTTTATTAATTAGCATTTCTTGTTAATTGTTGCTTTTAAAAAAAAAAAAACGAAAAAGATTTTCACTTCTAGTTATTAGCTGCATCAGGATCTGTGATCGTTTTGTTTGTATGAAAATCTCAACTCTCCTGTAGATAGAGTTCATTCAATGAAATGATACAATTTTCGCATGTAGTTTTCATTTAGGAAGTTTCAAGAGACCACATGCGGTAGGACCGAAAACTGAAACATAATTAAAGATAAACCGTAAAATGAATTGAACGAACCTGACAACGCATTGGAACATAACGCACATATTCTAGAGGTCTAGGTTAGAGACGTGTTCCGGCGTCTTTAAACCTGGTAGTTTATCGTTGAGTGGTTGGGTGATTCCTCCACAGTGAAACGGTAAGTGCTAGTACGGATTGTGCTCCCACGTACCGTCGTGTATATATTGGAAGACCCCTATAGGCTTGCAACCTTTTATCCATAGGAAGCCGAGTTTGCCACCTTACAAGCCGTAATGCACTGAACACAGCATTTGGGAAGATTGACTACAGTACGGGAAGTCCTTGGTTTTCATCTGATTGCCAAGGTGTATAAGCAGTTTTACGGATTGTTTGGCAAACTTCTTACCTAGTTCTCCAGAGTAGTCACTTTTGATCCTTTTCGGACTCCCTAAAAGAAAAGGTGTAAGTGAGCATCTTGTCACTTCGTGCTCATTAAATATTCGAAGGAGAATAGATTCATCTTTTCGTCCTTTTCTCGACTCTTAAAACATGAAAAGGTCAAGTTCAAGTTCAGTGTCTTAAAATTTACTAGACCACGATAACACATTACCTGGTTAGATTTTGCGTGCGTTAGCTTCAGTAGGTTTCTTTTGGCTATGGCAACTTTTCCAGGGTTCACCAACCCAAGTTCCCCTCCTGACGGGAATCCTGGTCATTTCCCTCCTCCTGGGAATGTTGGTGCTCTTTATATGGCAATGTTATCCCTTCCAGGGTTAACTGTCGGGTTGCCCGTTTGGTTGTTTTCAAACTCTATGGTCCCTATTGTGTCGACTGATACTCCATCAGTCCCTCCACCTGCACAACATCATGTTGAACCTAAGGTGGACCTCTCTCCTTCGACGCCTACTTCTACATCTCCTTCTCGTACTTCGCCTGGTGAAAGTCTCAATTCGAGTAATCAGGTGGCTAAGAAGAAGAAGAAGATGAACAAGAAGAAGAAGTCTCCTAAGGGAGAGGCTATAAGCACAACTGTTGCTACCTCGAGTACACCTGAAGTCGGGCCCCCTTCCGCTCCTTCGCGGAAGGTTAAGTTTCCTTGTCGATTATGCAAGGAAGACCATCTTCTTCGTGATTGTCCTGGTATTCCCAGGATCTTAGAAGTATGGTCTCATGATCCGGCCCACCCCACATCGTCCTCTGAAGCTCACGGCGATGCTACCTCATCAGTTGGGAAAGGCAAGGGAAAAGGAAAGATTTGAATCCCCTGCGGACTTTGTGAAGGCAATCATCCCCTTCACCTTTGTCCACTCATGGATAAAGCCTCCACCATCTTGGAAAGTCTTGCGACTCCCTCACCCCAACTCCCCGTTGGATATCAACGTCTTTCTGTAGCTGCAGATCGTCCTCCTGCTGACAACAAGATTGGTTTAAACTCCTCTCTTGTCCAGCCTCCTCTTCCTAAACCTGGCTCTGCCCAGCCTGTTCCAGACCAACCATTGGTCGGAGAAAGTGTCCACTCGGGTTCACCACCCCTCGACCACTCTGTTCTGGAAGAGCGTCATGATCATGTTCTTCTCGTCTCATCAGATTCTCCTGAGTCTGAAAACGACCCTCTTATTCCAGCTGACTTAGAAGGTCCTTCATCGGTTCCTTTAGACCAAGGGGGCGATCATACGATTCCCCCACCAAGTCGTTTAGCCATCTCCTTTGATTGGAGTCACCTGACCGCTTTCCGCCTTCCATCCCAGGTGCCTTTCCAGATTACAGTACTCGCCTGTGATAAGGCAATACCTGGCACTGTTCTCGATGAAGGCGCGTCGGTCAGTCTTATGTCGTACGATACTTGGCAAGCTTTAGGTTCCCCGCAACTCAGGACGGTCACACAGAATCTGTTGGCTTTCGACGGAGGAGCATGTCCATCTCTAGGAGTCCTCCCGAAGTTCCCTATTACTTTGGGAGGTAGAACCGTCTATATAGACGTGTTGGTTACTCAAGGAGCTTTAGGCTTCAGTCTTCTCCTTGGTCGTGACTATGTTTATGCTATGGGGGCCGTTGTCTCTTCGCTTTTCTGTGTGGTTTGCTTTCCACACGATGGAAGGATTGTGACTATCGATCAATTGTCCTTCGTTAGTCCCCCGGTGCCTCCTACGCAGTTGTCATCCCCTCCTGGTTCTTATCCACCAGTTGTATCTACCCCACCACAGGTCAACTACGTGGCTACCTCTCCCATGCTTATATCCAGCAATGCCACCATCGTGCATAGTGTTTTGGGGGCATTGGGTCCCGACTTCCAAGACATTGACCTCCCATCAGGAGCACCACTCTTGGAAGCCCCGACTTCCTGTTCATTATGATGAAGCTCGGGCGGAGCATAGTTCATTCCCCTCTATCAAGCTCTCTAAAAAATGAAACAAGAACTCCCGAGGATAGTTCATAACCATTATGTCAACCTCGTTAAAAAAATGAAACGCGAGCTCGTGCATTTCGAGCGCATAACCATTTTGTCAACCTTCAACCCATTTTCAATGGACTGAAGCTTGGGGGGCATGTACCTCAGATTATGCTGGGGAGGGCATGCCCATTTTTTCCAAAGCACAGTTTGCATACGTGATTTTCATGTGTGTTTTCAAGCTTTTATAAAAATAAAATACTTGCGTGTGTGTAAATATATTCCACAATGGGTCGTTTGTTGTGCAGTAGATACATTAGATTACATATGTGTCGAACAGTCGCATAGCATATAACAAACAATCATCACATGTAAAAGATCCATCTAGGAATAAACATAAGCATATAAAATAAAAATGCATGGATCGTATGTTGTGCAACTGATACATTAGATCACATTTGTATTAGATATTTGCATAGCATATCAAAACATCATCACATGTAAAAAGATCCATCCAAAATCGGTATATATATATATATATCATGCGGCGTACTAAGGCGTCCAAAAAATAATACATGTCCAAAAATAATACATCTCATACAGCTGCTGACAGCATGTTCCTCAAAAATATGCAAAAGGAAACCTAGGCGTCTAGTCACGGTGATGTTCATGATAGCATGTCACCGCTCACACCAAACGTCTCAACAGACGGTGGACACGAGTAGACACTCACAGCGTGTGCCTCTGGTACGCTCTAGGAACGTCCGCCAATCTGTCGTAATCTGGAATACCTCGAGTAAGTGCCTCGAGGTTCTGTACGAGATCATCCTCACCCTCTATCTGAGGGTTCACTGCAGGTTGTGCTCTTCACACATTGTGAGGCAGGTCAGCTGGTCGCTCTGCACCAACATCTGTATACATATATAGACGCTGTAAGAGATAGGCATGTATTAACAAAAAAAAAACTTAAATACATAAAAACATTAAAAAACAAAGAGTTCTTACCCAGCTCCTCATCCCAGTCCTCTTCGGCAGGCAGAGGGAGATCGGGATCTCCGATGAAATCCGTGCCCGCATAGGGCCAGTCCTCAATGACGATCATCTGGTGTTGGAGCCAAATAAAGAACTCGGGCTTCCCGGACATCTGCTGGCCCCCTCCTCCTCTGGGCATAAGTTCTGCCCATCGACGTAACCTCGGTTCCCGTGGCACTGGATCTGCCACTATACCACCTGGTACTCTGAATATCGATAACCGCTCCAAAAAGAAAGTCACCACGATCGACCCATATCCAAACTGTTTGTTTCCATCTCGCTTACACTTGGTAAGCTGTCGTTTAATGTTGGTCGTCACCGCTGTGACCCAATCAAACACTGTAGGATGGAGACACTCAGTGGCCAGCAGCAAATGATTTTTGCTGGCCTCATGGGGTGCCTGTACCCCAGCTGCCCGGGTAATGGTGAATAAAATGACTCGTAGTACCAGGTTGGGCATCGTGTTAATATCCACCTTCTTGCTGTTTGCTCCAAACCGTGCTCCAGGACACACTCGTGCCATCACTTCTCCTATCTTCTCTCCCGAAGGCCGACTACCAGTCAAGATAGGCCGTGCACCTCGCCGTGATAATCCAGTGATAAAATAGACATTGGAAACATCCAACTCCAATGTCTGGTCCTTCAGGTGAAATACCTAATCCTCTACATCCCAAGCATCCACTATGAAGCGAAGTAGCTCAGGTTGTGCACGTAGGTAGGAGGTGTGGAAGAATTTCTTCAAACCACAGTCTCTCAGAGCAGCCATACAGTCATCATCCTCCAATGCCAGGGCATCAACGTCATTATGCTCTCGTTCTTTCCATTCAAGAACCATTTTTGGAAAAACCCTGCAACCAAAGGTAAAATTTCAATTGTTAGATCATTAATGGAACATAAATTGAAATAAATTTGCAAATTTCACGGTCCAATGTGTTGAAAAATGATATCGCGCGGTTGGCGCGATTGTTTCTAAAACAGTAGGGAAAAATCACCATTGGCATGGTCCCGTGCAGGAAACCCGCGCCAATGGCGCAGCCCTAAAATTTTGCAAATCCCCTTGCAGGGGGCTGAATTATGGATCAAAATCTTAAAAAATGGAAAGAAAACAAAGCTTGGGATGAGGCCTCTTACTTGTTGCAGACGACGGCTCGAATGGTCTCCTGGATCGATCGCAATCAGTAGTTGAAATTTGCACCAAAAACCCTCCAATAGTGAACTCACAAGGTAAAAAGTGAAAAGTAAATTTATTTTTTACTATTTCACTATTTATAGCATTATTTTGACCTAAAAATACATTAGAAATGATATTTTTCAGTATTTTTGGGATATTTTTATGTCGAAGTGGGTTTTATGCTGTTTTTGAATGATGACAGGGCTTGGTGTAACCCGATGCAATCAAACGAGCTCTTTTCAACTTTTTCAAACTCGGTAAAACGTGAGAAAATGTTACCTTACAGTCTGCTTTCAGCTCTTTTCCTGACCTTTTAAAGAGGAAAAGATTGCCGAGTTATCCCTCTTGGCTCGTTAAACGTTATTAAGGGGCGGTCGTTTTAAGTTCTTTTATCGACCGTTAAAATATAAAAGATTACCGGGTTTTTGTCGTTTCAAACTCGTTAATGGTTATGAAGCGACGTGGTTTTGATCGCTTTTCTACTTT
>APFE030049592.1:34572-72287 GCA_000404065.3 Pinus taeda | reverse complement strand
TACCTCTCACGTCTGTTAACAGCTTTCATCATTGGCTAGTAATCAGACGATGTTCATGCATGTTCGACTTCAGCTCACATGTTCACATGCTTGAACTTGTACTTATGTTCAGGTCGAGATGGAGCGCAAGACCCTGGATTGTGTCTATTGTAATCCAGGTGTGATTTTTGATACATGACTCATTCACTGGGTGGCTGCGACCATACCTGAGTCAATTCATTGATCCTAACTAGATCGCTGCATCCATACTATGGATCTAAATATCATGTACTCTCTTATGGATGGCTGCGACCATACCACATACATCATGTATTTGAGCTATCAAATTGTATCTCTCAATGCAGATTCTCGGCGGTGGCTATATATGTTCTTGTAAAGCATTTCACCCCTCTCTCTCTCTTGGGCTTCATGCTTTAGGGGGCATCTGTTACACAGTAATTTGTCACCGTTGGTCACCGTCCCTATTACCCCTATTTTCGCATATTGGAGGACACATTTCGGGACCTGTGACCAGTGACATAACCTAAAAACACTTGCATTATGTTCCCCTGAGTATGTACTTCATGTTCCCTGAAGACACCTTTTGCAAATTATCCCTAAAAAGTGTCTTTTTTCCATTAACGCGGGTACACAGTGTCTTACCCGCGCCAATGACTCAGTTCATCAAAAGGGGGCACGCCCATTGGCGCTCTGTCCTAGAGAAACACCCGCGCCACCTAAATTTGGTAATGATTTTTGGCCAACGCGCACCCATATGTTTTTTCCTCTCTTGTCATGAAGTTCTATGAGGGAAAAATCCTCAAGATAGAGGTCGAAAGTCATTGATTATCCATGACAACTATGCTGAGTAGCTTTTCAGGGATAATGCCAATCTGCAATGAGTGTCCTGATACAATGTATCTTCTTCCCTTCTCCATCTATAAATGACTGTCCTCATGCATTAAACCAGGGGAGTTTTGCGGGAGTCTTTGTGAGTGCTGAAGTAATGCTAGAGTGATAATAAGAATTGAGAAGCATAAGGAGGTTATGCTACCGGAATCCTGAGAGAGAGAAGGTCTTGCAAGGCATACATAGCTGCTCGCCCAGTCAAAGGAGGATCTGACGTCAGAACTTGGTTGTATTCTCTTTTGTTTTTATCAATAATAATGGACGACTATCATTATGGTTCCACTCATGTGTCTTTACTGTGATGTTTGAGTTGTATCTTTTCTGACTGATACATAGTTGCATTTCTTGGATTTTATGCTTGTATTTGTCTTGTTCTTCGCATGTGCAGGTGTCTATTCACGGAGATCGTGAGGATTGTGACCATCTGAAGTGAAAGAATGGGAGCGACAACACTTCTATGAATATAAGCGTTGGATTCGAGGTAGGCTCTTATATCGATCTTTGATTCGCAATTAGGAACCTGCATGTTAGCGTTGTGTGATTGTTGCTAGACCCCATTTGGGGCTAGTGGGATCGCCTCTGTCCGCAGAGGGGATTTACCTATACAACACGGTTGTATCACTCTGATTCCTCTTTCCAATCCCATAGGTCTGATCACAATTGGATTCTTCAAAAAAGAGATATGCCCAATCTCCCACGATGACCTGATTATAGACTAGTTCAGTAGAGTGAATTTGTACAAAGTTCCATGTCTCATTTTTTCAACCTTTGGTCCTGCAAATGATACACAACAAACTACAACCCATTCTCTTTCTGCCACTTTTTATGAAATTTGAATATGATGGTCAGAGATAAATCTATGATGGTTTTATCGAGGTCACATGTTTGAGATGGAATTTTGGAGCCTGCAAAAACCCTAAATCCCTTGGACCATATCTCCAATAATATAGCGAGACGAGATCTGAAATTCAAATACTAGGTTTATCAAGATTTTGGCTCAAATTGGTTTTAATTTCAACTTCTGAAACTTCATAGAAACAAAGTTATAGAGAAACTCCCACGATAACTTGTTTGAAGCAGCAAAACCCTATAATCCAAAGCTCTTATGCCAAATGTTATGCAACCAGCTCACAAAATAGAAGAAGAGATCAACGACTTCAAAATAAGCCTCTTCTAGGGGGAAATCTCCTTTACATTATACAAATGAACAATTTTTGGATGATACAAATGACAAAACCTCCTTTCTATATATAGGAGTTTAAGGGGTCACAATATAATCAGAGTTGACAAAACAATAATATTGTAAGGGCACAACAATAATAATAGTGGGCTTCTATGGTGCACATTAATAACAATATGGGGAGTACATGGGCACAACAATATAATAAGGGGGTTGCACTAATAACAATAAGGGGCTATACTAATAGTATAGGGGCCCAACAAATATCCTCATCTTATAAGTAGTGAGTGTTCCAAGTAGCTAATCTAGAGTGAGAGTGTTTAGATTTTTCATATCCTCAATGGATGAAACCTTGGGTTTAAACCTCTCAGGAAGAGATCTCAACACCTTTTGCACTACAATAGGCTCATCTAGTTTCTCATCAAGGCCTCTGTTAGGTCCATAGAATACTAGTTTATTCCCTTATTATTATTGTCATTGTAGCCCCTTATTATTATTATTGTGCCCATGTTGTCCCCATATTGTTATTATTTTGCCCAATAGAAGCCCACTATTTTTATTGTTGTGCCCTTACAAAATTATTGTTATGTCAGCTTCGATTATATTGTAACCCCTTAGACTCCTATATATAGAAAGGAGGTCTTATCATTTGTATCATCCAAGATTTTTTCATTTTTGTAATGTAAAGGAGGTTTTCCCCTCGAATAGGCTACTTTTTAAGTAATCGATATATCTCTTTCTTCTATTTTGTGAGCTGGTTGCATAACAATTGGTATCAGAGCTTTGGATTCTAGGGTTTCAGTGCTTCAAACAGGTCATCGTGGAATTATTGCTATAATGTTTTTTATACGAAGCTTTAGAAGCTAAATTTAAAACCCATTTGAGAAGAAATTGTGGTGAACCTCGTGACCGAATTTCAAAGCTTGTCTTTCTATATTTTTAGAGATATGAACTGAGTAAGTTAGGGTGTTTGCAAGCTCCTGAATTCAATCTCAAGTAGGTCACCTTGGTAAAATCATCATAACTTTCTCTTTTAGCATCAGATTAAAATATCATAAAAGGTGATAGAAAGAGGACGAAATTTATTTTGCTGGATATCATTTTCAGAGCCAAAGGTCGAAACAGTGACACATGGCACATCGTACAAGTTTTCTCTACTAAACCAATCTATAATTAGGTCATCATGGGATATTGGGCATGACTCTTTCTTGGAGAATCCAATCATGATCAAACATGTGGGGTTGGAAAGAGGACTAAGAGGGATATCACTGACTAAAACTTTAGAACTTCGAGATCCGAAAATCACATTTACAGTCGTTTCAAGATCAAGCTCATACAAAGCAGAGAAAAAAAAAAAAATAATAAAAAAAAAAAAAAAAATAAATAAATAAATAAAATAAAAAAAATAAAAAAAATAAATAAAAATAAATAAAAAAAATAAAATAAAAATAAAAAAATAAAAAATAAAAATAAAAATAAAAATGTGTGTGTATTTTTTTTTTTTAAATTTGCATAAGTTTTGTTTGAGAAAGTAGTTTGAAGTGATTCAAAGGGAATTGTGAAGCATAATTATCATTCACTGATAACCTGAACAAATAAAATGGAAACACCTAGTAAGCAACCTAACATCTCTACTGTGACACATGAAGAAGAAGAACAAATGCAACATGATATATGAAAATTACGGGACCAAGTGCAACAAATTTCGCTCCCACAAAAAGTAATTGAAGTTAAGATGGATGTTTTAAAGAATGGAATGGAAGCTAAGATGGATGGCTTGGAAGCTAAGATGGATGGTATAGAAGCAAAACTTAAAGGAAACATGGAAGATTTGAAGATAGATTTGACAAAGTTGCTATAAGATATGCTTATTAATGGCAAAAGGGTAGTAAAGGAAACTCATGATGAGAAAAAAATAAATGCTAGTCATGATTTCACAAACTCTAAGGTTGGATTGAAGACCCACCATGTTCCAAAGATCGATATGAGGAAGTTTGATGGCAAGGATCTCGTAACATGGATATTGCAGATGGAGTAATATTTCGATCTCCATAATGTGCAAAACACACAAAAGGTACACATTGCAACTTTATATTTGGAACCCAATTAGTTTGTATGGTATCAATGGATTTTCTTTTGTAAACAAATTGTCACTTGGGAAATTTATACAGAAGAAATGATAGCACATTATGAGGATACAAAAAGAAACACTTTTTTAGTCAATTGATAAATTTCAAACAAAAGGGTTCAATGGTGGAGCACATTGAGGTCTTCCAAAAATTGAATATAAGGGAAAAAGATATTCCAAAGGAGCATATGATTGATGTGTTCATAGGGAATTTAAGGGATAACATCCAACATGAGGTTTGCCTTTGGGAACTTGATTCATTGGAGAAGGCATTCAAGTTGGAAAGAAAAATTGAAAAAAAAAAATTATGGCAACAAGGAAGTCTACCAATCATAACAATAAAGATGGAAGTATTGTTGCCCCTATCCTTCCAAAACCTATGAGGTTGACACCACAACAATTTGAAAGAATAAATAGAAAAAGGGCCTTGTTACAGTTGTGATAGAAAATACACTAAAGGTCATAAGTGTGCTGAGAAGAAATTATTTTACATAGATTGTGAAGAGGAGGAAGAAAAGGAACAAGAAACATTAAAAGAAGAGGATACACACTAGGAAAAACCCTAGAGAAAGAAGAAATGAATCCGACCATATCTTGTAATGCATTGGCCAGAATTACCATTCCTCAAACTATCAGGATAGAAGGACATATCAAGAAGAGAAAGGTAATAGTGTTGATTGATTCGGGCAATATCCATAATTTTATTCATTGTAAGATAGCCAAGGAATTGAATTGCTTCCTATATCTAGCGCCATAGTGTCAAGTGATGGTTGCAAATGGAGGAACCATAAATTGCTATGGAAAGTGTCATAATATCAAACTATCCATGGGAGAATATTGTTGAATATTCCAATGCTTTCTATTCCAATGGGTGGTGTTGATGTTGTACTAGGAGTCCAATGGCTACAATCTTTGGGTATGATAGCTTTTAATTTTCAAGAACCTTTCTTGATTTTTTTTTTAAGGAAAGGAATTTGAATTAAGGGGTATCACATGGAATTCGAGAAAGATAATAAACTCTAAGGGCATGAAACAACTTCTAAAGAAAGAACAACGAGGTGTAATTGCACAATTATGTTCACTAGATGTTCCCACATCTAAATCATCTATTTCTCCATATCTCCAAAAAGACTTGGACAATCATTCCAAGGTATTTAAGACTCCCAAAGGCTTCCCACCTATTTGTGATCATGATCATGTTATTCATTTGATTCCAAGACGTGTTCCTCCAAACATGAGGCCTTACAGATATCCCTATTCTCAAAAGAGTGAAATTGAATTTATGGTTACAGAAATGCTAGAGGCTGGTATAATTCAACCTAGTCAAATTTATTTCTCTACTCCAGTAGTATTGGTGCACAAGAAGGATGGATCATTGGGCATGTGTCCGATTATAGGGAGCTCAACAAGCTCACTATTAAAGATAAATTACCCACTCCTATAATTGATGAATTATTGGATGAATTGCATGGAGCAATTTACTTCACCAAGTTGGACCTTCGTTAAGGATATGATGAAATCAGAATGAGGACTGAAGACATTCTGAAAATAACATTTAAAACTCATGAGGGTCATTATGAATTTTTGGTCATGCCTTTTGGCCTTACCAATGCACCTTCTACATTTCAAGGTTTGGTGAATTCCATTTTCAAACCCTTAGAAAATGTGTGTTAGTATTTTTTGATGATATAATAATCTACAACAAGTCTTGGAAGGATCATGTTCAACATGTTGATAGAGTGCTCAAACTATTGGAGGAGAAGCAATTATATGCAAAAACCTCCAAATGTTTCTTTGGAGTAAAAGAGGTGGTATATTTGGGTCATATTGTATCTCATGAAGGTGTTAAGGTAGAACCTAGAAAAATTAAAACCATTAAGGAATGGGAAATCCTCACATCCATAAAGCATCTGTAAGGATTTCTTGGGTTGACAGGGTATTATCGCAAGTTTGTTATAATTATGGGAGAATAGCAGCACCTCTAACAACATTACTAAAGAAAGATGAATTTTCTTGGGCTCCAGAAGCAATGAAGGCCTTTGAACATCTTAAAGAGGCAATGTGCCAAGCACTGGTCTTAGCTACACTAGAATTCACAAAAACCTTTATTGTAGAATGTGATGCCTCAGGATGTTATAAAACCAACTCAAAAAAAGATTGAAAAGATAGATCAACACCTTAGAATTCAACCTCTTCGAGGGGGAAACCTCCTTTACATTACACAAATGAACAATTCTTGGATGATACAAATGACAAGACCTCCTTTCTATATATAGGAGTCTAAGGGGTCATAATATAATCAGAGTCTGCATAACAATAATAATGTAAGGGCACAATAATAGCAATAGTGGGCTTGTATGGGGCACAATAATAACAATAAAGGGACTACATGGGCACAACAATATAATAAAGGGGTTGTACTAATAACAATAAGGGTTATACTAGTAGTATAGGGACCTAACATGCCCCTCTCCTTCAAAAAGTGTTGTCCTGAATGCTTGAGTAGTTCTTGAATATTCTGTATAAAATTCTTGTCCTCCCATGTGGAATCTTCAGGGGATTAAGTTCTTCCACTTTATGAGATAATTTAAAATTTATCGATTTCATAGCTGTCGGGTTCTTGTTTCTGTGACTGCTCCAGGTTCCAATATGATTTGTCCTTCCTCGTCATGTTCTGGAAATATTGTTTGAACTGGGATCTTTGCAACTTTTGAATGAGTGGCTACACTTCTTTGTCCTTCTTCCATTCATACCTTGTTTCGCTTATCCAATCTGGTTGGCTAATAGAAATGGCGCACAACAATGCTTCCACATCCTCATCCTTTCGTGAGAATGCATCTGCCACAACATTTTGCTTCCATTTTTTGTAGACGATTTCAAAGTCATAACCCAACATCTTTGTGGCCCATTTTTGTTGCTCTTCAGAGGATAATTTTTGTTCTAAAAAGTATTTAATGCTATCATGATCCTTTTTTACCTTGAAGTGTCTTCCCATTAGGTAAGGTCGCCATTTCTTAAGTGCGTGTAATATTGCCAAAATTTCCTTCTCATAAATAGCCTTCTTGAGGGACATTTGTTTGTATGTATGTAACCATAAAAATACCAAATCGCATACATAAAAGCTTCTTTCTTTGCGATGTTGATATGCCTGTTGTTTCATTCGATTCTGCACCAAAGTGGCGTTATCCCTTAAAAGTTGGAGAACTTGTTGTTGATGCTCGATGTGATCTTTCACTGCTTGAATATTTTTCTTCTTGATATGTCCTTCTATATTTAGAGTTTGAGGAGTGGTAATTTATTGCAATGCATTACAATATATGTTTGGATTCATTTCTTGATGCTCTCTGTGATCTTTCACTTCTTGAACATTTTTCTTCTTGATATGTCCTTCTATCTTGAT
Organism: Pinus taeda; assembly: GCA_000404065.3. NCBI lineage: Eukaryota > Viridiplantae > Streptophyta > Pinopsida > Pinales > Pinaceae > Pinus > Pinus taeda. The sequence goes on along the minus strand of APFE030049592.1, from coordinate 64,691 downwards.
AGTTTGAGGAGTGGTAATTCCAGCCATTGCATTACAAGATATGGTTGGATTCATTTCTTCTTTCTTGATGTGGTCTTTCACTTCTTGAACCTTTTCCTTCTTGATCTATCCTTCTACCTTAAGAGTTTGAGGAGTGGTAATTTCTTCCAATGCTTTACAAGATATGGTCGGATTCATTTCTTGATGCTCAATGTGATATTTCACTTCTTGAACATTTTTCTTCTTGATATGTCCTTCTATCTTGATAGTTTGAGGAGTGCTAATTCCAGCCAATACATTACAAGATATGGTTGGATTCATTTCTTCTTTCTCGATGTGATCTTTCACTTGAACCTTTTTCTTATTGATATGTCCTTCTATCTTGAGAGTTTGAGGAGTGGTAATTCTTGCCAATTCTTTACAAGATATGGTTAGATTCATTTCTTCTTTCTCTGGGGTTAGGTCCTGGCATATATCCTCTTCTTTTGATGTTTCTTGATCCTTTTCTTCCTCCTATTCATACTATGTAAAATAATTTCTTCTTAGCACACTTATGAGCTTTAGTGCATTTTCTATCACAATTGTAACAAATCTCTTTTTCTCTTTTTTCTTCCAATTGTTGTGGTGTAAACCTTGTAGGTTGTGGAAGGCTAGGAGAAGAAACACTTCCATAATTATAGTCGTGAATAGTTGGATTCCTTATTTCCATAATTTTTCTTTCATTTTTTCTTTCCCACTTGAATGCCTTCTCCAATGAATCAGGTTCCCAAAGACGGACCTCATGTTGAATGTATCCTTTAAAGTACCTATGAAGACATCAATCCGTTACTTCTCTGCAATATCATTTACCCTTATATTCAATTTTTTAAAGTCCTCAATGTGTTCTGCCATTGAACACTTTTGTTTGAGATTTATCAATTGGCTAAAGAAGGTGTTTCTCTTTGTATCCTCATAATGTGCTATCATTTCCTCCGTGAAAATTGACCACTTAACAAGTGGTTTACGAGAGAAAAGCCCTTTATACCATAAAACTTGATTCGGCTCTAAATAATTAGATACAATACATACCTTTTGTAATAGTGGTACACCATGTAGATCAAAATATTTCTCCATCTGTAGTATCCAATTTACCGGATCCTTGCCATCAAAATTCCTCATCTTGTTTTTTCTTGATTTTAGAAGCTCGATCTTGAAACGATTGTAACTCTGTACTTTCAGATCTTTAAGTTCTAAAATTTTGACCTGAAGTAGCTCTATGTGTCCTCTTTCTAATGCCATCGGTTTAATCAAAATTGGATTCTCCAAGATGACCTAATTATATAACTTTTCAGAAGAGCGAACTTGTATGAAGTGCCACGTGTCACTTTTTTGACCTTTGGATCTGAAAATTATATAAAATAAACCAAATTCCATCCTTTTTCTATAACTTCTGACGAAATTTCAATATGATGCTCAGAGAGACAGTTATGATGATTTTCCCAAGGTGACCTGTTTGGAATGTAATTTGGGGGTCTGCACAAACCCTAACTTCCTCAAATTATATCTCCGCAAATATAGTGAGATAGGATCTGAAATTCGTAACCGAGATTTAGAACGATTTCTTCTCAAGTGGGTTTTTGTTTTAGCTTCTGAAACTTTGTAGCGAAAGAGTTATAGTGAAAATTCCATGATGGCCTGTTTTAGATGAAATTTTGGAGCTTGAAAAAACCCTAAATTTTGCAGATCATATATCCAAAACTATAGTGAGACAAGCTTTGAAATTTGGATTCGAGGTTCAACATGATTTCTTCTCAAATGGGTTTTTTTTGTTCGCTTCTAAAATGTCGCAGAAAAAAAGTTTTAGCGAAAATTCCACGATGACCTATTTGGAGCAGCAAAACTGTAGAATCCAAAGCTCTGATACCAAATGTTATGAAACTATCTCACACAAAAATTGAAAATATAGATCAATGCCTTAGAATTAAGCCTCTCCGAGGGAGCAACCTCCTTTAAATTACACAAATGAATAATTCTCGGATGATACAAATGACAAGACCTCCTTTCTATATATAGGAGTCTAAGGGGTCATAATATAATCAGAGTTGACATAACAATAATAATGTAAGGGCACAATAATAACAATAGTGGGCTTCTATGGGGCACAATAATAAAAATAAGGGGACTACATGGGAATAACAATATAATAAGGGGGTTGTACTAATAACAATAAGGGGTTACACTAGTAGTATAGGGACCTAACACAGGAAATGGAATTGGTGTTGTTTTAATACAAGAAGAAAGACATATTGCTTTCGAAAGTCATCCAATCAAAGGAAAGTATTTACACAAAACTATTTATGAGAAGGAAATGTTGGAAATACTACATGCACTTAAGAAATGGTGACCTTACCTAATGGGAAGACGCTTCAAGGTAAAAATGGATCATGATAGTCTTAAATACTTTTTAGAAAAAAGATTATCTTTAGAAGAGTAACAAAAATGGGTCACAAAGATGTTGGGTTATGACTTTGAAATCATCTACAAAAAAGGCAAGAAAAATGTTGTTGCAGATGCACTCTCAGCAAAAGGATGAGGATGTGGAAGCATTTATTTGTGCCATTTCTATTATCCAGCCAGAATGGATAAAAGAAGCAAGGGATGAATGAAAGAATAACAAAGAAGTGTGGGCACTCATTCAAAAGTTGCAACAAAATCCTAGTACATCTGATACATTTAGCTGGAAAAATGATTCGTTATGGTACAAAGAACACTTATGCCTCTGTAAGAATTCCCAACTCAAACGAAAGATTCTTATGGAATTACACACCTCTCCCTTATGGGGGCATTCAAGATTTTTAGAAACTTACCGTGGGGTTAAGAAGGATTTTTTTGGGATGGCCTTAAATCTGATATTCAAAAGTTTGTGGCAGAATGTTTGGTTTGCCAAAAAATAAAGTTGAGACAATTAAGACCCCAAGTCTATTACAACCTTTATCCATTCCAAGTCAATGTTGGGAGGAGGTTTCAATGGATTTTATCATAGATTTACACTAGTACAAAGGAAAGAGTGTCATCATGGTGGCAGTTGATAGAATTACCAAGTATGCACACTTTTGTGCATTATCTCATCCTTTTAAAGTTAGTACAATTGCTACTTCATTTGTGGAAACAATTCAAAAGCTACATGGAAACTCAAAGATTATTGTAAGTGATAGAGAAGGCTATTTTCACTGGAAATTTTTGGACAAAATTATTTTCTTGTTTGGGTACTTAGTTAGCTCATAGCTCATCTTATCATCCTCAATATGATGGGAAAACTGAGATAGTGAACAAATGTTTGGAAGGATATCTTCATTGCTTTGTATATGATAAACAGACACAATGGGTCAAATGGTTGCCTCTGGATGAATGGTGGTATAACACTTCCTTCCATACTACAACAAAAATTACCCCATTTATGGAAATTTATGGATATCATCCACTATCCATCACATCATATTTAAGAGAAAATTCTAAGGTTCAATCCATGGAATATCACATCGAGCATCAACAAAAATTTCTCCAACTCTTAAAGGATAACCTCACTTTAGGGCGTAATAGAATGAAACAATAGGCAAATCAACATCGTAAGGAAAGAATTTTTGATGTAGGTGACTGGGTATTTCTACGACTGTAACCATGCAAACAAATATCCCTCAAGCAAGCTAAGAAGGATAATAAATGATCAAAAAAGTATTATGGTCCATATAAGGTGTTGCAAGATATTGGTACTATGGCATACAAATTGGAACTTCCTGCATCTTCCAGAGTGCACCCAATTTTCCATGTTTCATGCTTAAAGAATGTTATAGGTGACAAGTTCCCAGTTCAAAAAATATTGCCAGCACTTGACGAGCAAGGAAAAATCATATTGGAACCTGAAGCAGTCACAGAAACAAGAACTCGACAGCTATGAAATCGATCAATTTTAGAGTATCTCATCAAGTGGAAGAACTTACCTGCTGAAGATTCCTCATGGGAGGATGATAATTTTATATAGAAGCATCCAAAACTACTCAAGCATTGAGGACAACACTTTTTTGAAGGAGAGGGGCATGTTAGGTCCCTATAAAACTAGTGTATTCCCTTATTATTATTGTCATTGTAGCCCCTTATTGTTATTGTTGTGCCCATGTTGTCCCCATATTTTTATTATTGTGTCCTGTACAAGCCCGCTATTGTTATTTTTGTGCCATTATCAAATTATTATTATGTCGGATTTGATTATATTGTGACCCCTTAGACTCCAATATATAGAAAGGAGGTCTTGTCATTTGTATCATCCAATAATTGTTCATTGGTGTAATGTAAAGGAGGTTTCCACCTCAAAGAGGCTAATTTTGAAGTCGTTGATCTATCTCTTTCTTCTATTTTGTGAGTTGGTTGCATAACAACCTCTTGTAGTGTTCAACTCTTAAAACACATTTTGCAATATATTCATCACCATGCATCTTCAAAGATTCGAATTACATTCTATATCCTGGAATATTAGCTTTCTTTTCCTTGTTGTCACCTTCATAACAGCTACTCATATTCTCCCAGATATCTTTGGCAGTTTTACAGTCCATCACTTTGACAAGTTGTAATTCAGGTAGACCAACAAGTAGGGCATTCATGGCTTTAGCATTGCATGTGAACTCTATTTTATGATATTTGGTAATAACTGATGAAGGCATGTGATATTATTCTTCCTTAACATCCCATACATCAGCTCCAAGTGATTGAATGTAGGTCTTCATCCTTACCTTCCAAAATACATAGTTTGTTCCATTGAACATAGGTGTCCTATTGGTAAATCCTCCTTCTTGGTTTGCCATGGTCCTTGATCTTTCTTCCAACTATTAAAATGATCTGAAGTAGTTTGGCTCTGATACCAATTGTTAGAAACCAAGACAATACTGAGAGGGGAGCTTGTGAATTAGTATTGTAGGAATTTTCACAATTTAAAAACTTTCTTCACTTATGCAATCATATTAGGACACCATAAATAACTTCAACAATTCATTCATATGAGCATGACATGAACCAATATGAAAAACACAAGTAACACATAAGGATTATTCAAACTTTTCTTCAATTCCTTCACAAATCAAGCTGCAACTTCTTGTTACAAATGTCTCTGGTTACAACTAGCAGGAAGTTACAATTCCCTAATTTATCAGCTACAACTGAACGAAACTGCAATAGAAAATATTTTGCAGCACCTACTGGAAGGAGCTACAACTTTCCTGGCCTCAATGATTCAATTTTCATCCATTTTCAAACTAAAACAATGAATTCCAACTCAAAAAATAATTTGTCAAATCCACCATCACACTAGCATCATCAATCTGCCTCAACTCTCATGCAACAAAACAATGCTTCACATTCTTGTTGAATTCCTCAATCGATTATGCTTATAAAGAATTTGGCTTGATATTTTTGGCTTTTTTTCCTTTTTAGTTAACTTCACTTGAATATTTGAATGAGTCTCTATTTTTTTTCCATTTGTCCTGTTTATTTGAGTCTTCTCAATCTACTATTCAAGTTATGAACCTTTACTCTATTATTCTGGGCTCAGTCTCTGAGTTAAACTACCAAATTTTTTATTTATGAAATTTGTTACAGAATTTAGCTAGGATTTTCTATTTTTGGAAAATCTCTAGACTTAGTGTTTCTACTAAAGATGCCTCTTTAATTTTTCCATGCTATCAAATACACTACCACTCATACATTCCTGCCAATTTTAGAGCTTTTAGTTCTCTGTTATTATGTTTGGCCTAACTTCCAAAGTTCAAGCTTCAAGATCATCCATCCAACCAAAAACATTATCATATTGCTTTATTCCAAAGCGCTACCATATATAGTTGTCAACTAGTTCATGGCAAAGACCAAAGACTTTCATAAAAGTGTTACCAAATATATGTGCCATAATATTTATGCTTTATAAAACTGTTGCCAATGCTATTAACACTAAGTTAGTCCTTCTTTTACAAGCTTATACAAAATCCCATAATCACTTTAATTTATAGTCTGGATTGATTTTTCTTTAGGACTCTGCTAAATGATAAATCAAGATTGTAGATATGGTCGTCAGTTAACACTTCCTCTTGGGTTCCTTGCTCTTTGTTCTAACCTTAAAGGGATTTACCATTGTTGCATTATATATATATATATATATATATATATATATGTTTGGCTCCATTTGTTAACTCGCTCTTAAGACTAAGGCGATATGGCCACCACCTTAGTCCTTAACCACTTAGCCTATGGTCATGACTGTACATGAAACCCTGTGCATGCGCTTATATATAGCCCCCAATGCTTAATTTCTTTTGAAAACCCTTCTTCGCTCTATTGGTCTTCTCATTGCACGAGACCAAGTGTTGGTGCTTGGTTCTCGATTATTTTTGGTTTGCACCCTTAATTCCTTTTGGGGCCATGTGAACAAGATGAAATGTCCCGTGGATACACCTACCCACTTTTCCATTGGTTTTCACTATCAACTTGTCAATGTTGATGTGTCCCACAGCCTTATCACCTTGCTGCTTCCTTTGCACTCTTCTATTTTACTTCTAGGTTAGACGTTCAGGGATGACATGTCGCGGCGTGGTTCGCCTGCTACACTTATGCCCAATCACTATAGTTTTGGGTTGAGTTGTCTCTTACAATGACTACATCAACCTGATACCAAATTATCCCATAACTCCTCCTTTTCACCTTGCTTAAGCGTTATAGCGTCAAGGGATTGGGATGATGTCATGCTTACATCACCTATGGCACATGGTGCTCTATGAGTGGTCCATGTGTCACCCAGAAATGGCCCACTATGGTACCCAAAAGTGCCAAAGACACCTACCCTGTGTCCACCTCTCATTGGGCCATGTCATGTCTAATGTCTTCATCCACCTGTGTATCTACATCATCTTTGTGAGCCAATCATATTGTGCCACATGTTTTCTATCAAAGGAGAGAGAAAAGTCCCTAGAACCTTGGTTTTTCTATTGATTTCTTCATTAAATTATTTTTAATAAGAATCGTTGGGTTCAATCCTTCTATGCTTCTTCTCATGCCATGTAGCCTGCCTAATCTATCCCAAGTTTGCTCCTTTGCACATTCAATTGGATCCTCCATGATTTGACCAATCATTTTTTTTTGGGGTAAGTTGTCAAGCTACCCCCACCCACTTTCCCCTTAGTGCACTACTTGAAAACCCAATGAGGTAACTGTGTCGGGATGACGTGTATGGGGGCTCCACCTTGGACTAATGAAAAACCTTTCTGCCATTGTGTTATTTTCTCCATGTAAGCTCAATACTTTGGATAGTGGCTCTGCCAATATTATTGTCAGGTTTGGAAACTTTGCCAAACTAACACACGCCAAGGGTCCTCCAATCACTTTTAACTCTACAAAATTGACTTTTGGGGCTTCACCTTTGACTGGCTATATCTATTGATCCAAGAGGGCATTTCTAAACTTCCACATAACACTGGAAATATATTTCATATCTCTATCCATCTAACCTTGATTTGATCTTTTGTACTATAAATGCTTTCAAAGGCACTACCCCATTCTCCACTAATGTTGATTTTCATTCTTATTCTTGTCCCTAATCTTGAACAATTGTTTCCTCTTTTTCCATATTTGACATCTTTTTCCATCTATTACCATCAATGACAATATATTTCTAATAGATTGCAATATTAACATTCTTGTGTACCATTTATTTATACATGCTCTGAATTAAGTGGAACACATAAAGTTCTATGCCATTTGGGGCAAATTAAAACTAGCATGCCTAGGAAGGGAAAGTTGAATTTTTGTTTACCACAAATATAATTATAATAAATGGTTCTTTCCAAACTATTTTATTATCATCTAGTGACGAAATTTTAGATCATTGATTAGTCTTGAAAATATTGGTGTCAAGAAGTAGCCCAAATTTGAAAATATATAGTAGAAACCTACAATAGGGAAAATTTATTTATTTATTATTTATTTAATTAATTATTATTATTAAATTTATTTTTTTCAGTAACTATATATTTCCTAAAGTATTTAGTCTTAAATCTCTAGAATCCCTACCACTGATTTCAAAGGGGGAGGTAAGAAGAGGTAAGGAAGATACTTCTCAGAATGAAGGGGGGAGGATCATTGTGTTGACATTAATGCCAAAGGGGGAGATTGTTGGAAATATTGGCGTTGATGTCAAATGATAATGTCATTAAGAATGCTTGATGATTAATGTTAAGGATGCTTGATGTCATTAATCTGATTGTGTTTATTGATTACTTGAAGTTAAGGTTGATTTATGTTTATTGCTAGACTGTGATTATTGCAAGGAATGTATAGTATGAGTAGAAGTGGAAGTATTTACAAATGAATGGTTGTAAGCGAGATCTAAGGAATTTTTATTTGAGTGTTGTTTAGAAGATTGTTCTTTCTTCTTGCAAGATTTATGGTCATTTCTTGTTTCAACAACTAGAACATCTTCTTCATCATCCCATTCAAGATTAGCCACAATGGGGTCAAAAATTTAATCAAATATTCTATCCCTAATGTTTTTGCGGATCTAACATGTCTTTCTATCATGGTACTCCTCACAAAAATCACACCATGGGCAAGAGAGAAGAGGAACCAGTTGATAGACCTATTGGGCATCATGAGCATGCCCAAAAGTGGAAGCTTCGAGTCGTTAGTTAATTCTTCATTTGTATGAAATCAACCTGTTACTCATGTATTGCATGAGTTGTAAGATCAAGGTCATATCTATTTGATTTGTTTGACTTTCAAGAGGTATACCAATTCTTTTATGTTGCTCTTCATATTTTAGGTAGATTTGTAAGGCAGATTCAAGGCTAATAAGATTATTTCTTCAAGTCATTGGAAATAAGGAGGAGGTAATGCACTATAATAATGCATCATTGCAGCTTGGTTTTGGTGACAGATAATTTCAAGAATCTGATTATAAATCCTGTTAAAATGAAGATTGAAGTTCTTAATGTTCTCCCCTTTTGGGAAAGAAACATTATTATAATCATGTAAATGATCAATTGGACTTTGAGGTTCATCGTAAGTAGATTTGAACCAAATTCAAAGTTCATCCCAAGTACTAAATTCTTTTGAAGAAAACTCAAAGAAATCAATGGAAACCTTGCCAGAGAGAGAGAGTTAATGAATAGTTTCATGCATGTATCATTGTCATTTGCCCCAGTATTATGGAAAGCATTTGAAAAATCTATCGAGTGTTCATTTTTGGTAATCGTACCATCATCAGGGAACTTGGTTAGATGATCCTTAAATTTAGGGAGAGGATAATTCATAGGAGAGATATTCAACATTGATTGGATATGCAAAGGGGTTGCATTATCATCCTCTTCAAACTGTAAGAGTCTGAACCTTAGCTAGGTTAGTATTAGATGGTTGAGGATTGAAATATGAGTAAATAGATCCAATTGAAATAGTTGGAGTAGAAATAGAACCTGAACTAGATGAAGAGGACCCATCGGAAATGCGACCTTGAGTCCATGTTGAAGTTTGAATCTATGTTCCAAACATGACTCACTTAGCAGGTGAGGTAGTTTGAGATGAACTTGTGAGACTTTAAAGGAAGTAACGAAGATCTTGGACTTCTAAAACAATCATATGACATTGAATTTCGTAAATGGGAGTATATTTGGCGGTACCACCTTTAAGGTATCGAAAATACCGAGGTTCACTACTCATGCAAAATCAGTGATTGTGGCTGTGTATGCGTTGGTGTTCAGTTCACGTTGTTGGTTAATCAAGGCATCAAATTCATAAACTTCATCAATCTCATGGGTTATAATAGACCAGTTGTGATTCAATTGTTGAATATTAGAGGTTTTATTTAGGATAAAATCAAGCAAGGAATTGGAAATGTTCCTTTGATCATTCAATTGAGGAATTAGACCAAGTTGTATATTAGACTGAATTTTCATGAACTAAAATAAATCAAGGTATTAATGGGATAATAGATTAGAAATTATTCGGGTGCTCATGTTGACAAATTTGTCTTTATAGAGCTTCCCTTCTTTCCTCCAATTCAATGTCTTGGGAGATGATGGCCCACTTCCTTGCACGATCCTCTTTAGAGATTGAATTTTGAAGAATGAAATCAAGTAAGTAATGAATGATGTTTGTTTGATCATGAATCCAAAAGCCAAGATTGGGTTGTTCTAAAGATTGAATAGTCATGGATTAATCAAGATGTCAAGGAAAATGAAGGAACTAATCGTTCCCTAGTATGGTCGCTAAAAAATGTTGAATATTGTTTTAATTTATCATACTTTCACAAACTAAATCCTTGAATCTCATTATCGCAACATGATAACAAGACAATATGCTCAAAATTTATGACTATGAGTTTATGTTCTCTTGGGTTTTGTGCTTTTTTTGTTTTATAATGTAGAAATATACAAATAAAAATTTACATTAGAAAAGAAAATGAAAATATATACATTAGAAATACACCATTTACAACTGGCACATGTCAAATAAGCATAATAAAGAAACAAAAAATATAAATCAAATTCAATTAAAGAAACAAGCTAGTCATAATTTGGACTTGGAGGCCTTGATTTTTTTTTTTTTTTGTAAGCTTGGTGGTACTCCCTTTTCTATTAATTTTTCATAAATGGATAGTAAAACATGGCTTTCAAAATACTGTTGGTGGCCTCATCCTTCCCACAGGAAACTAGGTCTGTTGGCCACCTATCCGCATCAAAAGCTATCCAAATCTAAACAGTTTAACTCTTATCATCCAGGCTTCATTTTCTACTTTCTCTACTATATGCTTCATACTTAAAAAGTAAATTCTAATCGACATAATAACAAAATTTTACTAGTTGGACTTCTGCTTCATTCATCCAATGATTCTACTAGAGCTGGGTCTTTCGCACTTGACCTAGGTGCTTCACTTTGTAATAGTGTTTGGATCTACTTTTCCATTCTCTTCAAGCAGAGACTATTATGATATTGTTGCATTTGAACTGACTGAATTTCCTTCTGGGTATCTTTTAGGATTGGTTCTACTTATTTGTCCACTTTTGGCTCTTATCTATCCTTGTAAGTTGTCATTGCTTTAGCCAAAAGTTTTTCATTACCCAATATTGCTGGATGGTTTTCTTAGACAATGTTTGGCGACCTCGAGTATGGCCTAGATCCTTAATTATAGGCTTCCATTTTTCTACAAGAATTTCTTCATTTTCTATATTTCCATTTAACTCCCCCTCCCATTCGGTTATGACTATTTTTACTTCAGTTGGGGTTCCTACATAGTAGACATTGATTAGATTATGCATACTTTCTTGTCATGTTTTTCTACCCCTCTTCCTTGGTGGTTTGTTTATTGATATCTCTGGGCCTTTCATTTTTTATTCAGTCTTTTTTCCTATTCTTCTGCTCCCTTTTCATCCCTGTTGTCTACCTTCCTTTACCATCTTTGTCTACTCTCTATTCTTATAGTCCCTGCACTCTTGTGCCCTTGCTTGATTCCAGTTCTGGTGCATTAGGGCCTGGTGGACACTGGATTTTATACTACCTGTAATGTGAACTAGTAGTAAAACATTACAATTAGGAATAATTTTGTCCTTAGTATTCTTACTTTGAATTATGGTTTTTGTTTTGGCCTTTCGCTTCCAATTTTTTTTGCATTCTTCCCATCACTTCCAGTTTGAAACTACTCCATTACATTCTCAATCCCTGGCTCTATGGCGCCTTTGCTTCTCATTCCCCAAGAGGATCCCAGGTAACCCCCTCCATGCTCATGGTCTACTGGATTAGAGATATTCTCACTGTCTTCAGGGGAGCTAAACTTTTTCAGCCATTCAGCCACCGGGACAGACCCCCTCTTCACTTTTCTATGTTGCAGTTTCCCTAGGCTGACAACCCTACTCACTGACCTCCCAGGTTGCTCTTTCTCCTTCCTTTCACTGCCCTTTGAACTAGAGTTTTCCCTTTCCTATCCCTTTTCTCTATATTTTTATCCCTATGTTGCGAGTTTTCCCCCCGTCTCCATGTTATCCTCCCTTGGTTGTTTTTCCAATTCTGGTGACTATCCTTCTCCCCTCCCCAGTCCAAGGGGCAGAAACTCCCCTGACATCTCGCAGAGGTCTCCAGACCTTTTCTCTTCTCAATTATGTGGAAGTTCCTATAGGCAAGCAATCTAGAGTTTTCTCCAGGTTCCTTCCCCCCCTAGGCCTCTTATAGTGCCCTTTTTCCCCACCCACCCCAACAAGATAACCATCCCTTTATACCATGAGATTATCCTCAGGAAATTACATAGGGAGACAGTTAAAATATCATTACTTTAAGCATATATATGGCCCAACAGTTTTGTTTACCCCAGGACCAGTCGACCATCTTGTGGGGTTCGATTTTTCCCTCCCACCCTTCCAGGAAAGCTATCAGGTCGAACCCATTCCAGGTTAACAGATAATTATCCTTGAATACTCGAGATTTTCCATTCCTTCTCTCGACTAGAAGACTAGTAACACAGAACCAACATTTTTCTAGAGTAGTCATTATGTTTCTCCTTAAATTCCAAATTCTTCTCAAATTTTATAGCATTGTTACCCTATTGACATAGGGGGAGTCTGTAAGTACATACTAGGTGTTGCTTACGAATGTCGTTTGCAGGTCATTGCATCTTGGCTCTCAGCATTCACCATCTCTATCTATTCTTTTTTCCTCAGTTTCCTTCATGCAATTACTTTCATACTTGACATGTTTTTCCTTAACTTGATCTCCCACCTACCTATCCTCATTACTGACGTACTATCCACTTGCCCTGATTTGTTGTCTGCCTCCCTTTCCTTCATGTGAACATCTCAGTCTAGGTGCCCACTTGCCTTCCATTGATTGTCCTCCATCATTGCCTTTCCATTTACAGCTGCTCTTTCCATATTATATTTTCTGTTTCCCTTCGATAGCTTGCCTGCCTTCCTGCCATCTGTCCTATCCTTCTTACCTCTGCCCTCCATTTCTCTCCACACCCCGATTGGGGATTCTGTCCTTCTTCCCTGTCTTTTCTTAGAATTTCCATGAGGCTCTCCATTCCTTCTATTCGACTTATATCTTTGCTTGGTATATCCAGGTTGCTTCCGGGTTTTCCACATCCCTAATTTGCTAGACAATATGCTGCCACGTTCCCCGATCTTTGGACATGTGTCGGTATGATGTAGTCTATTCCTTGGATTAAGTTTCCTATTTACTGCACTAATCATGTCACTCTCGAACTTTGGCTTATCTTCTCCCATTGGGTTACTTATTGAAGTTTTTTCACTATGTCTATAACCAGTGTCGAGTCTCCTTCCACCTCTATTTTCTAGAAATTTTCTCTTCAAGATATTTCTAGCCCCTGCTTTAGCGCATAGAGTTCTAATTCATTGTTTCTCATTGTTTCGCAGTCCATAGTAAAAAGTCGGATGGTGTTTCCTTGGTGGTCTCTGAACACACCTCCTGAGCAAGTTGCACCCAGATTTCCTTTGGCTGCACCATCAAAATTTAGTTTTATGAAATCCTCCAAGGGGAACACAAAGTGGATTAAGGAATCATGGGGAGTAGGTTTCTATTTCTAGGAGTTGGGCATTGACATATGAGGACTCAGGTTTAACCTTTCCACTATTTGACATTCCTAAGGCATGGTTTCCCAATCATCTGGGTTCCATTTCTTCGCGAGAATATTCTCTCTAATGTTCTGAACTATCGTTTCCCATAACTCCATTGTTGTTCTTTTTTCCCATTTAAAAATTCGTCGGTTCCTTTCCTTCCACACTGCCTATAGCAGGAATCATAGGGAGATATTCCAAGCTCAATTCAAGATGGGATTCTAGAATAACTCCGTTCACCAATTTTCCATTGTTGTTTTCATACTTGATTGATATCTTTCCGTGTGGCCGAATAGTTGTTTGTGATTCTGCCATAAGACTTTTCTATAACTGCAAGCATAGTAGGTGTTCCATCATTTCTGTTTTTCCTTCACATGTGCAGCAAATCGATGGACCCAGCATCCCCCTTACCTGTAGTTGATCCCATGTTAGGGCTCGGCCATGGAGGACCAACCATAGGAAGAAGGCTATTTTCGACCACAGTTTGTCCTTCCATATACATTCCCATATGGGTGATCCTTGTTGTTATTGGTGTTCTACTTGTAGATAATATCCTTCTTGGATGGTGAACATCCCTTTTATTTTGTATCCCCACCTTGTAATGTCTGGTCCTTCTGCAGTCGTTATTCTTCTGGAGTCCATCTCCATATTGTAGGTTGCCCACTGAATAGAGTTTGCTGATTTTGGCCAATGTTGTCTTCTATTCCATTTTCTCCATTATTCTCCTGTATCAATTTCCCAATAGTTTTTCACCGTTTGATTAGCTGGGTTGTTTGTATTTAGGAATATTTCTGCTAGATCTGGCCTATTGAATAATTTTTCTCTCTACTGCCAAGCTTCTTGCTATAGCCTAGCTTTGTCTCCTCCCCTGATGATCCAAGTGGATATTGGTGGCCACCCGCCAAGTCCACTTGGACCCCCACCATTATTTCTTTCAGCTTTTCAGTTTCCTTAATTGTAGCACAATTTACTATTTTTAACAATTTTTCGGGTCTTGAACTTTTGGAGCCATTTTGAGGCCCTAAATGATGTCTTTTGGGAAAGCTGGGAGAAAAATGGCTCTATAGATCCATGTTGCTCTTCCCAAAGTTGTAGTTCTCAGATAGATCTTTCTAACAAGATATTGTGTGTGTCAAACAGAGATCATATGCCAAAGTTACGACCCTAGGAAGTTGATGTACCAATTTACCCAAATAGGGCCCACAATTTGGCGTTTCATCTTCTAGGGTTAGGTTTTTGGATGTTTAGGGTTTTCAATTGTTTCTCAACAATAAATAGGCCTTTGACCCTCATTGTAAAATAGTTCAGAGGCATGTAGCCTCCACATCTGTTCTCAGAGATAAGCTACCAATGCCCTAGCTAGTTTATTTCCATTTCTGTTTGTAAGCATATTTCAGTATTTTATAATAATGAAATGAAGTCTTATTTCTGTTGCATCTCTATATGTATGGTTATATTTGTAATTTGTTGCTTTCCTATTTAAATCTGGATCAGTGGTATCAAAGTGGTCTACTCTTTCTCTGTATTTCTTTGCATGTCCCCAACGAGGTCGAGATATAAGGAGTTAGGGCTTGAACTGATCAAACCTTTGCAATACCAGCCTCGCAAATCTCGATGACCTCCCATGGCAGATGAAAAGAAAGATGAGGGGACAAGATATCTTATCAAAATCTTGCTTGAAGAGGCCCTCGAGTGACAAAGGAACGCAATGATGGACGACTTTGCCCATATCCTTCAGCAAATACCTGGGGGGTGATGATGAGCCTCGTAAATGGGTAATTATATGGGCTCATTTTACCTCCTAACCTAGTCAAATCAACCATTCTCTTAGCTTATTATATGATTTTCTGATTATATTTATGCTTATAGAGTGAGTTGAGCTAGTTATGATGCCATGTGGTCTAATATGTGTTTAATGCAGATTATTGATGAATTTTGTGGTCAAAGTCAAGGATCCAATGGACAAATGGTAGCAATAACTCGAAGTGGACAAAGGAGAGGACTTATAGGAGGGAATCCCCCTCATTTATTACTCCTCAATTCGAATTCCCTCATTCAACTTGGAGTACAAGCAGCCAAGTCATGCATTAGAGGGTAGCCAAGCAAGTGAAGGATAACTGATGATTATCTCGACTTTTGGGAGCCAAGCCTCCCTGATTTTAAGGAAGCTATTGGTAGCTTCATTTGCATAAGTAGAGAGGTTGAGGGCCTCACTAGGGTCGGATTTTTGTTGTAGTTTTTCTTATGTAAACTCTGCTCAACTTTGAGCTTATCATCTTGACAGTTCATGTAATCTTGTTATTGTTTGGAGAATAAAGATGGAATCCTTTTTGAGTTAGCACTGAGTTACCTCAAAGGGCTAAAGCTCTTGGGTTAGGGCCCAATCTAAGCAGCCAAGCTCCTCTTTACTTGTATTTGTATGCTTTACTTGAGTTTGTAGATTAGTTTGTTGTTATATGTATTTCTTTTATGGTTAAGAATAGGTTGCTTTTGACGATTCAGTAGTTTGCTTCCATTTGTGCTTTCTTTAGCAGATTAAGCAGTGATAAAGAAAAGATCCAAAAGGCTAACAACAATGCGTTGACCTCTCTTCCTCCCTTTGGGACAATGATTTGAGGCAAAGACCCTCTTGTTGCCCCAAAAACACAAATTTTCCTCATTCATAGGACTTCTAGTTCTTGCAGCTTTGTAGTGGTTAATAGTCTGGTTTGACTTTTCTTCAAACTTCTAAATCATGATCACTTCTTTATTTATACTAGTCTTCTCTCAAGCTTTCCTTTCTTGCAGCATTTCTCAGCATTCCCTTTCATAGATTATAGTTTAGACTAGTTTGATGCAAAACTTTGTTTTTCTAGATGCACTTATTTCATTGTTTGCTTGATCTCATTGGTTAACTGTCAGTTGTTTATGCAACAAATTTCTTCTAGCAGCAAGCCAGCCTATCATCCATCCCATCCTCCATCTGATCCATTCCCTACAGGTTTCCCAAGTCTCCCCTCAATTATGCCTTAGTTTCCTGCATTTCCCATTGAATTTCTTCCTATCTCCTTGAGAAAATCCAATCATATTTCTCTCTCCTAATGATTCTTGGTAGACCCTAGGTGCCCTAACACTTCATTCCAACCTTCATCCACCTTTTCCACCTTCTCTCACACCTTCAAAACAGTGAAAACTACTCTCGGCCTCCTCCTGTAGGCCTCTTGTAGAACGTTGTTTTTCCTCCTGTAGATTTCTTGTGTCCTCTTTTAGATTTTCCTGTAGGCCTTCTTTTGAAGGCCAAGTTTGGGAAAAGCCTCTAGAAGGCCACCTGAGACCTCCTAGGACCCATCCACACCATCCTACATCCTCTCAAGTCCCAAAACCACCCTTCAACACCACCTTTTCGCTGCCACATTCATAGACAATAAAATTACATGCATGTCAAATTCACATAAAAATACATAAAATCCAAAAATATGTTTTTTTCTCATTTACTTCCAGAAATAGCTTAGTTAGATGTTGTTTACTTCCTTGAGTAGGTAATGGCATTCTTTTCATGGTTTTCATAGTGCTTTCTGCAAAATTAGGATTTACTTGGTTTGCTTTACATTTCAGTCTTCCTTTTTGTAGTTAGAATAACATCTATCTTTCTTTTCTTTCATCACATTTAGAGCTTCTTCTGGAATTCATAGAAGTTGGCTTGAGCTCCTAGTGATCTTGCGCTGGATAACCAAGTGACAACCTACAATAAGAACTAGTACTTGTGCATACAACATCGTTTCTTCCAAGTTTGTTATGAACTACCGGCTTGATAAGAGTAAAGTAGGCAGCCCAGGAGTTGCAGCATTATTACTGCAATATTGGTTCTCCCCAACAACTACTTCCAACAGCTACTCTGGAAGCGCCAAACCCTTTAAGGTACAAGTTAACTTTAACATTCCCATATTTAAGGGTCAGATAGATGCAGGCGCTATAGATAAATGGTTAAATCTGCTAGAAGGGTATTTTTCTATTCATGATTTTTCCGGCTGGGAAAAGATTACTTTCGCTCTTCTCAAAGCCGCTCCCCATGTCAAGGACTAGTGGGAAACCTACTGCGAGTAGAAGGATGAAAGTACGACCTCACTTTTTTTAGCCACACCCACTTGGAATTCATTCCATACTACCATCAAGGAGCAGTACTACCCTGTCGGAAGCTATGAGGATCAATACATAAAGTGGACCACGCTGCGGTAGGGAAGGGACCAAGACGTGTTAGATTTTACTAATATTTTCCATACCCTTCACACAAAGTTGGGTATCAAGGATTCAAAGAAACATTTGGTACTCAAATACTACAGCTACCTGCACAGGTACATCCAGGAAGAAATAGAATTCCTAAACATCTCCTCGCTCGGCAGGGCATACCGATATGCCATCAAGATTGAGCAAAATTTTAAACAAAAGATGCGAGACTTTGGATTTGTGAATTCGAAACAAGGGCAAGGTGCCCCCAAACTGCAAAACAAAGGACAAAGCCAAGGCGGGGTGACCCAAGACAACCTGCCAAAGCTGTAAGAAAATAACAATGCCGCGAAGTCAAAAAAGGACACAGGAAAGTGGCGTGAGTTCCATAAAAGCTCCACTCACAACACAAGTGAGTGTTGGGACAAGCAGTCATTGGTGGTCGAGATAAAGCTTTCAGAATCAGATGCATTTTCTGACTCTGAGTCAGAACCCGACAAGGTGAATGACAAAGAGAAGTAGATTATCGATCCGGAGCCCAATGCCACGTTGCCACCATGAAGATCCAGAAGGAGGAACCCAAAGATCCAGAGGAGGAGGAGCATCTCTTCCACTCTTAGATGTGGGTAAAGGACTCCCAGCTATAGTTCATTGTCGACAGCAAGAGCCAAAAGAACCTCATTTCAGTAAAGGTTGTGAAGCAGTTGGGCTTACCGATCACAACACATCCAAAACTGTACACCATCAGGTGCCTTCACCAAGGACGAGATCTTCGCATGAGCCAACAGTGTCACCTTCCATACAACATCAAGCCCTTCACGGATGAGGTATTGTGTGACGTTTCTCCCCATGATGTTTGTGATGTATTATTAGGACAACCATACTTGTGGAAGCAACATGTTGTGTATGAATCAAGGCACCATGCTATTATTGTTACTTTGGGAAATAAGTTGTACAAGATACCGGAGGTAGCACCGCCTATCGTCATCTCTTTGGTTACTGCAAAACAATGGAGTAAGCTCATTTCCAAAACCGGGAAATTTGTTTTTTTGATGATATGCCCTCAAGGAAAGAAGAATACGGTGGCCACGACCTCTAGACAGGGCCCCTCTGCACAACAACTACAAATGGACAAGGTCATGGAGGAGTACGAGGACATATTCTCCTCCCCCACAAGTGTTCCTCTGCATTTTCAGGTCAAGCACTCCATCGATCTGACCCCAGGTGCGCAACTGCCCAATGGACCAATCTATCAGTGCTCCATTATGGAGAATGATGAAATCAAGAGGCAAATTTAGGAGTTTCTATAGAAAGGTCACATCCATCCGAGTTCATCACCTTGTGGGAGCTCAATCATGTTGGTATAGAAGAAGGATGGGACTTGGAGACTCTATATTAACTATCAGGCATTGGACAAGATCACTGTCTGTAATAGGTACCTGATCCCATGGATTGATGACCTCCTCGACCAATTGAAGGGGGAAAAATATTTCAGCAAGATCGATTTGAAGTCAGGATATCACCAGGTACCAAGAAAACCCTCCAATGTGTGGAAAACTACCTTCAAAGCCAAGGAGGGCCTTTTCAAATGTTTGGTTATGCCTTTCAGATTGATGAATGCTCCTTCAACCTTCATGAGGCTAATGGATGACATCTTGTGGCCATTCACCAACTCATTTGTAGTGTTATACTTGGATGACATCCTGATCTTTAGCTAGAGTTGGGAAGAGCACCTCCACCACATCTGACAGGTTCTCCAAACATTGCGGCAACACAAGTTATGTGCCATTTGGAGAAATTTACTTTTGGCATGACCTAGGTTCAGTATTTGGGATACATTATTGATGAACGGGGGGTGCATGTGGATCTAGCCAAGATCCAAGTCATTCGGGATTGGCCTTCTCTAACCACTCTAACAGAGCTCCGCAACTTTCTAGGTCTTTCCAACTTCTACCAGGGGTTCGTGTTGGGATTTTCTCATATCACTTGGCCCTTGAGTCAAGTCACTAAGGGAGGAGCAAAAGCAAACGTTATTTTGGTCTGAATCTCAACATAAGGAATTCACAAAGTTGAAAGATCGCCTCTACTCTGCACTAGTGCTCGCACTACCAGACTTGCAACAACCCTTTGAGGTCGAGACAGATGCCTCTGACTATGCTATTGGGGTAGTCCTTACTCAACACGGGCATTTAGTGGCATATCACAGTGAGACACTTTCAAACACAATCCAGAAGTATCCCACTTATGACAAAGATATGTATTCCATTATGCAGGCTTGCTTACAATGGAAGCATTACATTTTAGGGAAGGAAACGATCATCCACACAGACCACCAACCCTTGCAATTCATACAGACCCAAGGGAAATTACAGAATGATCACCATCAGAAGTGGTCCACATACCTACAACAGTTCCATTTGAATAGCAAGTATAAGAAGGGCAGCACCAATAATGTTGCAGATTGCCTCAGTCGACCATCGATCAAGGCATTAACCACCGTGCTCAACTCTTGTGGGCATGAGACCTCTGATTGGCCACTTCTCTATAAAAGCAACCCAGAATTTGGCCACACATACCAAACACTCTTGGAGGGTTAGCATGTTCCAGATTTTCATCTCCAGGATGCCCTGTTATGCCACCTGGGTCACCTTTGTGTTCCTTCAAGTGAGCATGCCAAGATGATTTGGGAAGCACACTACAGTCGGGCTGCTGGGCATTTCTGGGTCAAGAAAATGGTGGCAGTACTACAAAAGTATTTCTATTGGCTGAATCTTCAAGAGGATGTCGGGATGTACATCAGATCATGCACTTCCCGCGCCATTACCAAACTGACCATCAAGAAGCAAGGCCTCTATACCCCGCTGCCTATCCCTAGTCGACCTTGGGAATCCATCTCAATGGATTACATGTCAGGCCTTCCTTCTACTAAGCATGGAAACAATTGTGTTTTTGTGGTCATCGACAGGTTCTCGAAGATGGCGATTATGGCAGCCTGCAAGAAGAATATCACAGCAGAAGCCACTACTAAACTCTTCTTTGAACGAGTGTGGGTACACTTTGGGATCTCACAGTCTATCATCTCAGGTCGGGACAACAAGTTCCTCAGTACATTTTGGTCTAGTCTCTGGTCGATGCTGGACACCAAACTCACTAAGTCCATAGCCTTCCATCCTCAAACTAATGGCCAGACAGAGGTTGTCAATAGGATGATCGTACACATTCTGTGCATGTACAACTCAAAGAATCCACACACATGGGATGAGTGCCTCCCCTATGTTTAGCACAACTACAAACAGGCTCTCCACAACTCGACTAGCCACATCCCTTTTCAGGTGGGCTTGGGATTCCAGCCACTATGTCCCATTGATGTGGCCATGCCATTTGCAGCTACTCACGCAGATTCGGCTCATGTCCAGTCTGAAACAGATAAGAAAAACAACTTCATTGAGCACATCCAACATATTCACTAGGAGGTCCACGACATTCTGAAGAAATCAAATGCCCAGTACAAGCAGCGACATGATCAACATTGGGTGCCACACAAGTTTTAGGTGGGCAACAAAGTATGGTTGCATTTGCAAAAAGAATGCCTTATCAGAGCCTATTGGAAAATCCAACCACTCCGATATGGTCCTTACACCATTACCAAGGCTGTGGGAGATAATGTATTTGAGCTCAGCATTCCCCCATTCCTTGGCATGCACCCAGTGTTCAATGTGGACCTCCTGCGGTCATACTTTCCACCATTATTAGACACATCCAACATTGCAGAACAACTCACACCCAAAAAGTTAAATCTAGATTGCATGGAACAAGTTGCAACTGATCGTATCATGGATGCACAGATCAAGCACAGTCACTAGTAGAATATCCAACTGTATCGAGTTTTCAAAGTAGGCCAACTCCTTCACCGGGGCAAGTGGCTAACCAAGGACCAAGTTTAGCGGAAGTTTCCTCATCTCATGGAGGAACCCAATGTAATGGGGACCATTGCTTCCTAAGGGGCGATGAATGATCTAGGTGGATATTGGTGGCCACCTGCCAAGTCCATTTGGACCCCCGCCATTGTTTGTTTCAGCTTTTCAGTTTCCTTAACTGTAGCACAATTTACTATTTTTAGCATTTTTTTCGGGTCCTGAACTTCCAAAATCGTTTTGAGGCCCTAAACGACGTTTTTGGGGAAAACTGGGAGCAATATGGGTCCATGATTTGATGTTTCTCCTCCCAAATTTGTAGTTCTCAGATAGATATTTCTAACGATATATTGTGTGCGTCAAATGGGGATCGTATGTCAAAGTTACGACCTTAGGAAGTTGATGTACCAATTTACCCAAATGGGGCCCATAGTTTGGTGTTTCATCTTCTATGGTTAGGTTTTTGGATGTTTAGGTTTTTCCATTGTTTCCTAACAATAAATAGGCCTTCGAGCCTCATTGTAACACAGTTCAGAGGCATGTAGCAGCCACATCTCTTCTAATAGATAAGCTACCATTGCCCTAGCTAGTTTATTCCATTTCTGTTTGTAAGCATATTCAGTATTTTACAGTAATGAAATGAAGTATTATTTTTGTTGCATCTCTATATGTATGGTTATATTTGTAATTTGTTGCATTCTTGTTTAAATCTGGATCACCTGATTTCCCAGAAGCTATGGTTTCTTATCAGTTCTTTGTTTTCTGTTGCAAGGTTCCTTATAGCTGATCCCTTTATATTTTCCTGGATTCTTAATCTTCCTTCTAGCAATCTAGGCATCCCATATTTTCTCCCCCATATTTCTTTCCATAGATATGTTCCTCCCTGTATCCGTTTCACCATAAATTAGCCCCCATTACCTGGTTTAGGGTATACAGATCTTGGAGTTCCAGCCCCCTCACTTTTTTTGGTTTAATTAGCTAGTTCTAAGATAGTAATGCCCATTTTTTTATAGTTTGTGGCCCTTTCCATAGGAATTTCTTGAAGATATTGATCATTCCATTACATGCTATTTTAGGAACTGCTAGGCTTGAGAGCTGGTAGATCGGGATTGATTGTAGCACTTATTTTAGTAGTATGACTCTACTTTCCATGTTTAAAGTCTTGAATGTCCAGTTCTGAAGCCGTCCTTGAATCTTTGCCAGGAGTGCTTTCCAATTTTCCACTTTAATTGGGTGTAGACTTAGCCGAGTCCCCAGGTGTTTCAATGGGAAGGTTCCTATATGAAAGCCCATTGTTCTTGCTAGGAATGCTTGGGATTGGGATGTTGTATTGAAGAAAAAGATATTCGACTTCTCTTTGTTGATCTGGGTTCTTGAGGCATTCATGAAGTCTTGCAAGATGTCTAGCAGGGTCTTGGCTTCCTTTAGTGTTTCTTGCCTAAACATCATGATTTCATCAACAAAGTGTTAATGAGTTAATGACAAGTCATTTCCCAACATTCACAAACCTTTGAATTGTCTTTCTTGCACCTTTTATTTTACATATCTTCCTAGCCCTTTAGCTGCTAATATGAACAAGAAAGGGGACATTGAGTCTCCTTGTCTTAGTCCCCTTGTTGCATTGAATGCCTCTATCAAAGCTCCATTTAAGAGAGTTGAGAATACATGGGTTGATATCATAGAGTATATCCAATTTATCCATCAAGGATCAAAGCCAAAGGCTTTCAAGATTCCTTGGAGATAGGTCTAGCTTAACTGGTCATATGCTTTCAATAGATCTAGTTTTATCATCATTCCTTTAACTTTGAGACTCTTAAGGGAATGGATTTCCTCTTGAGCCATTACTATCCCATCCACAATTTTCCTTCCTTTAACAAAACCAATATACTCTTGTGAGATTAGACCTGGGAGGATCGGTTTGAGGTGATTGACCATCATTGTTGAAAAAATTGTGTATATTACATTGCATAAAGCTATAGGTCTAAACCCTTGAGGCTCTTCTGAGTGATCATATTTTGGTATAAGAGCTAGGAAGGTTGAGTTTAGGGTCGGGTGCATCCTTTTGGTTTGTCTGGACTCCTCTACAACTTCTAGGATATCTTCTCCTAAAATCGGCCATGTTGCCTGGAAAAATTCTGCTATGAAGTCGTCCTGTCCCAATGCTTTATTCTTTTCTAATCCTTTGATCACCTCTTCCACCTCTCCCATGGTTATTTCCCTCATTAGTGCTAGGTTCTAGTCCTTACTGACCGACTGAGGGATATGCCTAGTAATATTGTTTATATCCTTTGTCCTTTCTAGATTTGGGTATGTCACTATATTTTGGAAATTATGGACCAATAAGTTCTCCATCTCTTCCTTTTGTATTAGGTGATTTCCTTCCTAGTCTACTAATGAAAATATCACGTTATGCTAGCGATGTTGAATCATTGCTTTGTGGAAGAATCTAGTATTACTTTCTCCCTCCCTCAGCAACTAAACTCTCAATTTTTGTTTCCACATGATCTCTTCCTATTGCCTCCTTTCCTCCAAACTATTCAAAAGTTGTACTTCTTCCTCCACTAAGGATTTCATGCGGCCATTTGTTATTATTTGTTGTTGCACCCTTTTCATCCTTGACTGTAACAATTCTTGGTCTTTTTTAATATTGTCAAATTCTTCATTATTTGATTTTTTATTTTTCCCTTGATTTCTTTGAGGCATAGTTGGAATGTGTTCATTTTGTTTCTCCCTTGTTCGTTACTCGAGCTCCACAATTCCTTCAATTTTCCTAAGAAGGTCAGATCATGCAACCAGAATGCTTCAAACCTAAACGGTCTCTTGGTCTGCTCTTGTTTCAAGTCCACTTCCAATCTAATAGGCTAGTGGTTAGATCATATGCAAGGCAGGATTAACGCTTCATAATATCCATCTCTTCTTATTAAGTTTTCGGTTGCCAATAATCTATCTAACTAAGATGCAATTTGACGATTTCCTCCTCTTTGGTTATTCCACATGAAAGTTTCATTAATTGTAGGAATGTATACCAGATGGATCTCTCCTTGTAGATCCCTAAATTGTTCCATTTTAGGCTCTTCTCTTCTTATCCCACCTTCTTTTTTTCCTCCAGGGAGGTTATCAGATTGAAATCCCCTACAATCAACCAAAGTTTTTCGTCATGCATTTGGCTTAATGCCCTTATACTTTGTATAAATTTTCCCTTCTATGCAGGAATATGTGGCCCATGTACTCCTGAGATTATGATCCATTCTTTAGTCCCTATATTCTGGAAGAGACCTCTAAGGATTCTCTACATTCCTATCCAGTAGTCTGCCTTTACCTTTGCTGGGTTCCATATGATTGCAATGCCCCCTGCACTTTCTTTCACATCCAATGCTACTACTTCATATCTCGGTTTCATTTTTTGTAGAATCTCTTCTAATTTTTCTCCTGATATCTTTGTTTCTTGGAGCATAATTATTTGAGGCTTTTCCTTTCTCAATTGATCCTGTAGGTATCTCTATTTTCCCCAGCTGTTAAGGCCCCTTATGTTCCATGATAGTACTACCATTGGGTAACTTTTTTGAGTTGTTGGAATACTGCTTATAGCGGTACTACCCTTCCAGTGTTTACCAACATCTATCCCATTATCTGGATTGACTCCTATAGATTTCTCCTCCCTCTTTTCTTCCTTCCTTTACTTCTATTTTTTTGTTCCTGTGAATTTTCTTGTTGCATGCCCAATTACTCAGCTATATCTACTTGTCTTTGTCCTTGGTTAGCCTTGTATTGTTGAAAGGTTTCATTGTATAGTTTCTTTTGATCCTCTGGGATGAATATTTCCTCCAAATGCCTCCATTCATTTAACAATTTTCTTAGAAATTCCTCTTCCATACTTACCTCCTCCCCCCTGCCTGTATCTACTTCCATTATGGTAAGATCGATTCCTACCTGCTCTTCTTTTTCTGTCAAATCTATTTGGGATTTCCTCTTTGGGGTTATTTTTTATTTGCCCGGGTTGCTTTCTTTTTCTTTTTCTTGATAATCCATAATTTATGTTTCATTTTATATTTCTTCTTCTTCTTGCAATAACTCATATCTATTTTTACCAATCTTTTGTTTTTGGTTGTTTTGTCCTAGGTTTTGGTGTCCTTTCGGGTTCTTTCTCGTGTGCTTGACCTCTTGGAACCCCTCATTCACCTCTTGTGGGGGTTTCATTTGATTTTCTTTTAGATCTAACCCTTCTTGGTTCAAAATGATGCTCGTAGTCCAAGGTATGTTGCAAGATTTCTTCATGATATTCTAGTTCTATTGATTCAGGGATGGGCTCTAATATATTCATATACACACAAATTCTAGCATATGAGGTATAACGACCCCTTTTTGTCGTTTCTGCTATTTTGACAAGTCTTCCTATTGAATTCTTGATTCCTTCCTGTATTTTTAGATCCCAGAAATCCATTGGGAGACTGAATAGTCATACCCATATAGGGGTTGCCAAGAATTTCTCTTTATCCAAGTTATAGCATTTCCCAATATCTCATGAAAAATCCTGCATTATAATGAAAATATGGACCATTTTCAAAAACTCTTTCCTTATCTTGTAGGTTTGAGAATATTACAGTGAAGAAGCCTCTAGATCCTAGCTTGAGTTCTACATGGCCTTTTGGTTTCCATTTCTGTTGGATCCATTTGGTCACGTCCTTCTCCATTGGCTAGACTCCTATGAATTTGCATATCATCATGTGGTCCTTCATGTAGCTGCAGTATCTTTCCAGTTTGTTCATTGGTATTACAAATCTGGGTTTCTCTATTGCATGTGGCATGCACTGCCCTCTACTTCTTGCTTGCCATCTCACTCCGAGGACAGGGCCATTATTTGGGCTTGTCATTTCTTGGGAACTTGTCTGATTGCTGGTTTTCCCACTTGAATCTCCAACCGTTACATTCCAGTAGGAGGGGATCTCTCTTCCCCCCCCCCCCGTCTGCAGTTTGCATGTCTTTTCCTATTGTCGACTATCTTTCATTCAACCGCTCCTCCTATAATGTTAGGTTTGTGTAGGTTTTAAAACCGTAGGGTTGGCTAAGATTTTGCAGAGCTTCTTCTAGAATCCATAGAATTTGGCTTGAGCTCCTAGTGATTTTACGCAGGCTGACCAAGTGAAAACCTGTCGTAAGAACTAGTACTTGTACATACAACACCGTTGCTTCCAAGTTTGTTACGAACTACCAGGTTGATAAGAGTAAAGTAGGCAGCCCAGGAGTTGCAACATTATTGTTGCAATACTAGTGCTCACCAACCGGGAAATGGTCTTTGTCATGACCCTGACTCTTGTATTTTAGGCACTATATTTCCTTGTGTAACTCTGATCGAACCGTCCTATCCTGCTTCAGGCTTTGCATCTCAAGGCATAGATTTTTCAGCTACGCATGGATCTACTAAACTCCTAGATTAGGATCTTGCATCAGAGTTTCATGTAGTCTCATGGAAATCTCCAAGGCCTTGGCCTGAGTTGTTATCTTCTATTGCAACAATGCACTCCTTAAGTGTGTAGTAGTGAGGCCACAAACCACTCGTGATGTTGTCCATCTATCAAATCCAAGTTGGCTTTGTGGATTGTACAGTTCAGCCTCTGATCTAGTTCTCAAGGAGTCTCACCTGGTTGCATCACGATCTCTTTGAATCCCACAATCGACTGTGCCTCTAATTTGGGCCTAGTAAATTTCCTATTTAGTGTTGTCTAGATGCCCGCCACTCTAGCTTCGAGTTATCATTTGAGTACTTGATATACCAGGTTAGCACGTGATCTTGCAAGGCACTAACCAATGTCGCCTTCTTTATATGATCATCTATAACACCTTATGCTTCCCATACAAATTTCACAACAAACCAGAACTGGTCTAGATCCTCATTTCCCAAGCCTTTGAACAAGGGAAGCTTTATTGTGTTTGCCATACTGAACTGTAGTGGAGGTGGAGGTGATATGGGTAAAGTCGGGGGTCATGGTGGTGAAGTTGGAGCTGGTGTTGGCGGAGGTGGTATTTGTGGGAATCCTTGTCTTATTAACTGAATAGTACTTCACAAAGAAACCTTATCCCTTCCTCGTCATCTCGCGGAGGTGAAATCAATGGACTATACTCCGGACCCTTTTGTCCTTCGTTCTTGTAATTTTTTCTTCTTCACATAGTTCAGAACATCAAGGTAGTTGCATGACGCGTCTTTCGCACAATAGCATTTTAATCCAAGTATTCAATGATTTCATGTTCTTACCTTGTGGTCCTTTGAAAAAGCGTCTCTCCGCCTCGCTATAGCTGACTGAGGTGTCGACTGTGAATTCAGTCACAAATCCTCCTATGATTCCATCGAACCAATTATTGACAGCGCGAGCGATCTTATCCTCCTATGCTTCCAACCTTCGCACTAGCTCCGACATCCACACAATAGGACCGTCATGTTTCCACCTTCCTTGGCTATTTGCTAGCTTCATGATTCACTCGTATAACTCAATAGGGAAGGAGTAGAAAAATATCTCATGGATCTCTGTATACAGGTATTTTTCCAACCATTGTTCCTTTGTCAATTGTGGATTTTTTTCTCTTGCGCCGCGAATTCTTGGATTTTTTCCATCCAACCAGTCTCAAATCTTCTTCTTAGTTGGATTCCAATGATACGACATCACACATCTCTCATGCAGATTCTGATCTCAACAACAGAACCATTTTTTGGCTTGAGAGGGCATGACCCAGGTTCAACGTTAATTAGCTAACAAATCCCTACACTACTGGCCCTTTTGGCATCAACCCACGGAGCACGGACCAAAGTCTCAGCCGAAGCAGTATGGGGGGATGCTGGAACCAAATTCTTACACCCTGAGATGGTTGTGATGTCATTTAATTCCCTCTATCCCAGCCTTCACGCGGGTTGCTTCACTCTAGCGCTTGCAAGACAAACACTATGTTCCATTCTTCAATACCTCCATGAAAGGATACGATCGTCCTTCGTGCAGCCCGAGCCTACTCCTTAGGTGCTTTTGCACTGCTATGGCAGTGTGCCCTACAAATTCCCCAATTAATATAAGTGCCTTTCTTACCTTATCAAACAATTATAGTTATCCCCGCGTAAACAGATATTCATATATACATTCAGTTATTCAATGCAATTGCATTCATTCATGCACCATAAAGCATAATAAAGAAAATTCATACATAGCGTATCAAGATGAATCAACAGAACAAAGACACAGAAATTGCAAAATATCTCTCTTTATTAATATCTTCCAAGTGGTTACAACCTCTGTCTGCCTTGTGCACACAGCGGCAGGGGTCTGTGCACTCAGTTGCGGACTTCTACCCTAGGCCTCTGCACACTCAGCTACAGGGCCTTTACCTACGCTACAACCCAATACTTAGACTTATCGCTCTAAAGCTATGATTCTATTACATCGTCCATCATTGTCTTTCCTCTTCAAATTACTTAAAGCTTAGCTCTTTTTATACAATCTCATGGTCTGCGGACCCAGAAGTTCTCTTACAGCCGACTTTACTTTTACAAAACTAAGGACAAACTACCCTTTATGACAAATAGCACCTTCACTCTCCACGACCACAAATTGCGGAGTATTTACAATAATATTACAAAAATTGACTTAAACCTGGCCTTTTAGCCCTAAAACTGTCCTCGGGGGATCCCACTCCCAACATGCATATTACCCTTAAAAAAATAAAATCAAAACATTATCCATTCTAAATAATTATGGTTCATCTCAACTCAAGCATGTGCACCATAAACTCACTAATCCACTAATCCAAAACGGCCCATTTTTATTAATCCCAGCTCAAACATGGAAAGTTAAAACCAGGGCCAAAACAAAATAAAACCAAAACATTATCTACCATAAACATTTTTTTATGGTTCTAGTTCAAACATCGAAAGTTAAAAATAGGGCCAAACAAAATCCAAAACATTATCCACCATAATCAAGTTTTTATGGTTCCAATTCAAAATGAATTACATTGTTGGAAACACAACCTTGTATGCATCGGGATGGAGATTATGCGGATGTGACATTGTTCTCCCTACACCCCCTAAAATTAATTGACCAAATTAAAACCAGCCTAAATGCATCTTAACCCTAGATCTATCAAGCACCAAGAGGGATCAAATCTCTTGAGATGCAAACCTCTTTTTTGAGTGAAAAGCTTAAGGTTTTCATCTCAATATATTTGATCCCTCTTGGTACTTAATAGATCTAGGGTTAAGATGGATCTAGGTTGGTTTCAGTCTTGCACAGTCATACAAAATTTATTCAACATATAATTATTTTGATCATTTTATTTAGGATGAAAATTCAAGTATTGTATTTATGGTTGAATTAATATAACAAAGAAGTCAATTCACATCATGAATAATGTTTAT